>JAZEWU010000023.1:6041855-6054123 GCA_036362915.1 Geotria australis | reverse complement strand
GGGGGGGATAATAATAATAATAACAATAGCGGTGGCTTTGGAGAAAAATAAATGCGCGTTTTCTGTAAGCAATGTTTCCACGCACGACTTTGAAGGTTGAGCGATGCAAGTCTAACTGTGTCGCGGAGTTAGCCTGCCGCCTGGCACGGACACAAGCTTCCTGTTAGCAGATGCCCTGCTGGGCGCCTTTAATGTTCCCGATGACCGGGTGGCGTGCCAGCGAGGAAGGCAGGGCAGCGGGTTTCTCATCAACCATCACGTCACGCACACTCTCAGCTGGCATCGATGAATCCCTGGGTTTATATTTCGGGGTAGGAAGAGTCACTGATGCAATGGGGTGGTCGAGGCTAGTAACGGAGCGGCAGTCTCTTCGCGGCCCCTTGTGCAGCGCTTTGTGACCCTCGGGTGAAAGGCGCTATATGAAACGCTATTATTATTATTATTCTGAGAGGATGTACGCAGTGAAAATGGAGCGGTGAGCTCAGTTAAAGTTGCAACTTTCATATATTAATAATAATAATAGATTTTGTACTGATGTGGGTTTTCGCGGCTCGATTCATGGTGGTTGCTCTTCAGAGCTGTTCTTTCGGGATAGCCGTGTCGAGCGTTCTCCATCTCGCCTTCGCGACGTTCACACACACAAACTAGAACGCCTGGATGACGCCTCCAACGTGGGAGGCGAAACGTCGCGAGGGTGACCACGCATGGAGATTCCAATTGAAGTCACCTCAACAGTAGTTCTGTAATGTCATCTTCCAAGGCCATTACTCTGCCTTGGCTATTCTCACAGAGCCGTAAGACTCTCATTGAGGAGGATCCTGCATTGGGTTGTTTCGCGAAGAATTGTGGTTTTGGTATGTGGCAGGAAACGAGAGAACCCGGAGAAAACCCATGCGTATGAGGGGCTAAGGTTCCAAGGAGATGAAGCCAATCAACCAGACGGCACTTGCCCCAACAGTCTGTTAGGCTATACGGGGGATCTTTGTCTTTGTCTCTGTGGACCAAAGCCACTGTTCTACTGCCATCTGCTGGCTCCCAATAGCCCAAGATCCCCCGTATAGCCTTAACAGACTGCAGGGCCAAGTGCCGTTAGCGCTCACCTATGAAGACCGGGACGGCACACGCGGGGGTGGGTGGCCAGCACCACGCCCGGCAGCCTTTGTCTCCCTAGTGGCAACGGTTTGCACACCGCAGCACGTAATAATTTGAGGCTGAGTCGATCTAGGGGAGGGCTCAGGACCGGTTCAGAAAATCGTCACCGGTGTTGGCCGCGAGCGGGAATCGAACTCGGATGGCCAGGTTTGTAGCCCAGCGCGCTAACCGCTACACCACCGCTCCCAATAGCAAAGACAAAGATCCCCCGTATAGCCTTAACAGACTGTCGGGGCAAGTGCCGTTAGCGAGTAGCACCTAGCCGTCGCGTCCTCACACACACAGCATCTGCACGGGCGTGAACGCCCGCTATCCAGGTTGACCCGGGTTGGCCGGTTTCCCCCACAATGGTGGGGGTGTTGGAGCAGAATGTTACGCCCAGATGCCCTTCCTGACGCCAACCTCCTTTAGTCGGAGGGACTTCGGATCGTTATTTGTCTGGAACCTCCCGCCCAGACCTGCTCACCAAGGGAGGACCCTGGCAAAAGGGCTTGGCTCCAGACCTGTTCACCACCAAGGGAGACCCTAGCAGGAGCGCTAGACAACAGACCTAGCTAGACCCGTTCACTAAGGGAGACGCTAGCAGGAGTGCTGGATTCCAGCTCTGGGGTTCACCGGAACACGCAAACCCCTCGACCACGATGAGGTTATGATCCGTGGGTGGTCACCGATACATAGGTGAAGCAGGGCCAACTTAAAACTACCTTACCTACAGATATCACAGTTACACACGTCAATTAGTTGATATATATTGGCACAAATATGTTAACTGGAACGAGTTGTACATTGTGCAATGACAGACGCGTGGCCGCTCACTGACGGCACAAGGCTGTGGAACGTGCAGGCACTGCGTTGCCCGAATAGTTAGCAGTGATGGAAGGAAGCCAGTACGGTCCGGTATGACCTTCTGGTAGGAAAGTGGCCGAAACGTTCAGTCCAGGACGGGTGGGAGGGAAGGAGTTGCTATACGACCGTACCGGTAGGACATTCTAATTGCTGCACTGATGTAGGTTTGCCACGGCTCGAAGTATGCTCTTCGTAGCTGCTCTTTCGGGATAGCCGTGTCGCCCGTTCCTCCGCATTCCTTCGCAACATTTCGCCCCCCCCCGCGTTGAAGGCATCATCAGGCGTTTCAGAAGCGACAGAACAGCTACGGAGAGCAACTCTCAATTCCAGTGACTCTCTGACAGGCAACGTCGCAGCCGCGGTTGTTGCAGGAAAAAGTGGGGGGGATGGAATAATGTTCGTGAGAAAGTGCGGGTGTCGCAACATATGATATGAGACTACCTCAGGAAAAAGTGGTGAGAGGGATGGAATCATGTTTGTGTGAAAGTGCGGGTGTCGCAACACCCGCAACACCCGCGGCGCGCCTGGACTCTCACCCCCTGTGCGTGTGTGACGTGCGGCCGAGCACGCGCCCGGCGAGTTTGTGTCAACAAACCCATCGCCTTGGCAGCTGAACGCGAACCCAGCAAAGCGTTGCATCGCAGACACGTCACACACACACACAGGTCATACCAGTGTCGGCTACGTAACGGAATTCCAGTGTTGACTTTGGGGAGCATTGAATCACCGCGCCGAGAGTGACGATGAAGGAACCAGACGCTACGCGCTCCCAATAACACTCTCACTTAACACACTCTGGAAAAGTGGGTGGGGGGGGGGCATTGCTCACCCCGGCCCTTTGGCGCAATTGACACTTGGGCCAAAGAGCCACATCCGCCAGCGAAAGCTGCAGTCGGTCAGGAGCTAATTTCGGTCGTTGCACGCACGATGGTTTCCACATTTCAGAACTCTGAATAATAACAATAATAGTGATGATGGTGGGCGGGCACGGTAGCGCGGTGGGTAGCGCTGCCGCTTCACAGCAAAGAAGTTCCCGGGTTCGGGTGCCTTTCTGCATGTTCTCCCCCCGTGTCCGCGTGGGTTTGCACCGGGCACTTCGGTTTCCTCCCACAGTCCAAAATATTGAGAGAAAATCTCATACATCGAGCCGTGAAAACCTACACGAGTACATCCTGTTTGAAGGTGTTATTCCGCGCAAAATGGGTACCACGTTAAGGGGTAGTCAATAGGGTGTGTCATGTGGATAGACTCACTGGGAATGTGGAATTTCCATCACTTGCTCAAGGCTGTAAACGGGAGATGAGCCCCACCTCGTTGCTCATTTGATTACGAAATCACTTTTGACTGTTTACATGTATTCATTGTAATAGAATGCAGGTTGTTTCACAATACAGTACTTTCTTTCATGTTCAGTGCCAGCTTAATCCTAGAGAAGGTCACGGTGAGTCAGAGCCTAAACCGGCCGACACAGGGTGCAAAGCAGGGCTGTACCCAGGATGGGACGCCAGTCGATTGCAGGGCACCGGGGAAAATTTAGCCAGCAGGCCGATTGACATAGAGAGCAGCGTGTCTTCGGACTGTGGGAGGAAACCGGAGTGCCCGACGCAAACTCACGCGGACACGGGGTGAACATGCAAACTCCACACGGAAAGTTTTTGGAGCCGCGTAAACTTACGGTCCATGTAAACTATACGGTATATGTTATAAATTTGCGATCATATATTTAAACTATTTCAGAATGTTGACCCCAATGAGCTGTTAGGCGCCATTTCACAGGGGGTCCTGGGGCGGTGCACGTGTCATACAATACAGCTGCTTAATCACAATAATCTAAATCTTAAATCTGAATCTAAGTATGTTCTACATTATTTTATTCTTGATCAGGAAATAACCTTGGCTCTTTCACCACTGAACTGGCTCACGTCACGTTTCCTATGACACGACTTTCAGCTGCTGTGGAATAAACCTCGGAGCTGTGGAATAATTCTGCCAAACGATGTTAGCGGTGAAACTATTGCTCAACCGAGTGGTTTAAAAAAACTATGATTACGTTTATCGTAAATGTATTGCTGTCAGTTATTTGCCAGACGCCATTTTCCAGGGCGACTTACAAAATGAACACACGCTTAAACAATTTTAAAATAAATAAATGCGCCCTGTGTCTGCCGGGATTGACTCCGGATCACCGCGACATGATAATGGGTGGATGGATGAAATACGTACTGCGCGTTGGATTACTGGTTCGAGAATTATTATTGTTAAAGGTCACACTTCAAAAATGTGACTTGAATAGATGAGCCTTTTCAAGTCTCCGGAGTGTTATTACCGAGTCTGCGGTTATGATTTGAAACGGGGCATTATTCCATTGGGATGGGGGGGTGGTAGCAAACGCAAGGAGCCTTGGAACCCGGAGAACCACAGCCAGCATTGGAAGAAACCCACTGGGCGGTGACTGTGACTCCCCCACACACAACGCGGTCCAACTCTGGCAGAGTCACACGCGAAATCACCGCGAATTACTCGACTGGAAAAACACAGCATGCGCCATCACTCTCCTTCGAGTACAGACAGCGCGGTGGAGGAAGGGCCTGGGTTCGATTTCAGACACGGGTAGATTTCCGTGCGGAGTTTGCATACTCCCACAGACGGCGCGGTGGCATAGCGGTGAGTAGCACTGCCGCCTCACAGGACGAACGACCTGAGTTCGATTCTTGGCTCGGGTACATCTGCGTGTGGAGTTTGCGTGATCTCACCGCGAACGCGTGGGGTATTTGCCGGATACTCCGGTTGACTCCCACAGTCCAAAGACATGCTGCCGCCTGGGTTAATTATCCTGACAAAATTACCCTCGGTGCACTGATATTTTGTAACTTGCTTACCCCCCTCCCCACTGGACACCTGTTAAAAAAGAGCTACATAGCTCAACGGTTTTATTAATTAATTCATTAATTGTCAGAAACCGCTTAATCCTGTACAGGCTTCGCGGTGAGCCGAAGCCTATCCCAGCAGACACAGGGCGCAAGGCAGGGCGCCCTATGTCTGCAGTTGCCTGGGTTGCTCCATGGATCGGACCGCTAGTCCTCGCCAAATCTCTAAGTTCTCGGCAGCTGGCTTTTTTGCGCGCCTGGTCTCGGCAATACTGCCTGATGATGGCTTTCAACGCGGGAGGCGAAACGACGCGAGGGAGAGAGCAGGAACGCTCGACACGGCTATCCCGGAGCGTATTTCGGAGCGGCACGGTGGCGCAGTGGGTAGCGCTGCTGCCTCACAGCAAGAAGTCACCCGGGTTCGAATCTCGGCTCGGGCGCCTTTCTGTGTGGAGTTCGTGTGTTCTCCCCGTGTCCGCGTAGGTTTCCTCCGGGTTCTCCGGTTGCCTCCCACAAGTAAAAAAAACGCTCATGAATTATTTGGCCGCTAACATCATAATATATCGGAAGCAGTGTGTGGCAATATGTCACCCGCAGACCGCCTGGCTGCCTCCTCCGCCTCTCTGGTGCTTTCCTCGCTACGCCTCTGAGTCGTTTCTCTCGTCGAATGAATATCTTCGACATTGAATGAATGTGTGCGCGTTGTAAATGTAAAATTCTTCTTATTATTATGATGATTATATGGGGGAGCGTATCTCGGACAGCACCTCGCGCGGGCCCGGTTCCGCAGATGTTCCTCGGCGCAGACATTACGCGCCGTTGCGTCCGCACGCGTTGCACGCGCCGGGCAGTCCGGCCTGATGCGTTTAACAGCCCCGCCTAAACAACCCCCCCCAAACTTGTATTATTGTTACCCGAACGCGTGTCTTGTTTGACCGAACACTTCGAGGCCGAGCTGAAAGACAACGATGTCCGGACGCTGACCATCGTGCTTCTTTCTGCAGACAAATCGCAACCGTCCCGGCGAAGTTGCCCTGACTTGTCCTGTTTCGTGCTGTGTTCGTGTTGGAAAGGCGAGGCAGTCTGCTGCGCGGGCTTTGCATTACACTTCCATCCATCCGTTGTCAGAAACAGCTTAATAATAATAATCTACTTTCGTAACGCGCGCATTTTCTCCGGGCGCGTTGCGCCCGTTGATTCGGAGGCGCGGAGCCCTGCTCAGTCGGTTTGTTGTGAGTCGGTGAATGGGTGACTTTTTAAGAGTTTTTTTAAGGCTGTAGGGGACTGTGTTTGACGCAATAGGTGTGGCAGGCTGTTCCTGTACATGGTCGCGTTGAGCCGGAGTCCAACCCGGCTGACACTGGGCGCAAGGCAGGGCTATACCCAGGATGAGACGCCACTCCATCACAGGGCACCGAGGGGGGTAATTTAGTCCGCAGGCCAATTAACATGTGCAGCGGCATGTCTTTGGAGTGTGGGAGAGAAATCGGAGTGGCCGGCAAAAAAAAAAACCCCACGCTGACACGGGCAGAACATCATTATCGTAAACATCACCACTCGGGAGACAAAGGCGGCCGGGCGTGTTGCTCGCTAGACACACACCCTCGTGTGCCGTGCAGGTCTGCATACGTGCTGCCGGTTAACAGCACTAGACCCTACAATGTGTTGAGACTATACGGGGGATCTTTGTCCTTGGTCTTTGCGCGCCACTTTGATGGATTGCTCTGCACTGGCGTGAGCGCTGCTTGGTCTCCGGCGTTAATGTCACCCTGGGACGGAGTTTGGCAGAGGCGGCCCCGGCTCGGCGTAGGCGAGATGGTGATGAAAGGCACATGTTTATAAGTTTATACCGCGGTGGTCCTGCCAGAGCAGAGCTGGGGCGAACTGAGGGTCCCTGCGAGGGACAACCATTGATTGCATGACGTCTTCCCTTCTGTACTGATGCAGGTTTGTCACGGCTCGATTCATGATCATTGCTGCTCTCCAGAGCTGTTCTTTCGGGATAGCCGTGTCACTGAGCGCTCTCCTTCTCTCTCTAGAGTCTATACGTACAGTCGATAACCGTGTCGAGCGATCTCCCTCTCTCCCTCGCTCGACACGGCTATCCCGAAAGAACAGCTCTGAAGAGCAACCGTCTTCCCTTCTTTCGTATGGGATTTCATTAAGACCCTCTATTTCAAATAATTACAGTAAAACCTCCATTTAACGGACCACTATTTAACGGACTTCGGAAGCAACACACACTGCCCGCTACTTCCGAGACAGCAATCTGCATTGGAATCAGTTGACATTTTTTCTCTTAATTCAGTGTTTTTATGGCTGAAATTAGACACATGTGTTGGTCTGTGTACTGGTGGTCATCATATATTAGTTGTTCTAATACACGGCCATTACTCTGTTTATAAAATCGTCATATAAACATCCGGATGTAACAGACTCCTGGACACAATTTCTCCCATATTAGTCCGTTAAATCGAGGTTATACTATATTACTATTATTACTAGCACAGTGCCCGCCCTACGGGCGATCTTATTCGAAGTGTATAACACGTTCTTCTGACGTCAGGACACAGGCGGAATCGTGTCTTAAGAGGGTTGAATGGTATTAGTGCAAAATTGGGAATTTGAGGCTGAAGAATAACCAGTAAGTGAGAAGCAAAAACTGAAATAAGACGTAAAAATCTTGGTGTTGTGCAGATAAAATGTGCACTCATAAAGGATTCGAACCACGGTGCCCACAGTGCGGACATACATTACCAAAAAAACTTGCTCCATTATCCATAGTGATGCTCTGTTTATGAGTTTAGGTCATGTGAAAAAGTGTGTAAGTGTTGTGCACCCGTCGATATGTTGGAGAAAACGAGCGAGCACACACAGCACTTACCTTCAAAGATAACATTGGTCATGAAAGCCTTCGAGTTAACTTTGCTCCATAATATATAGATTAGAATATGTAAATCAGTCTCATCACCATACGTAGCCATGGTCATTCCACTGCTGGATGAAGGCCTCCCGAAGTTACCTCCGCGTCTCGGGAAGGCAATTGTCAAGCAGTGGATTGACCATGCAAGATGATGATGATGATGAGCTAGGGTATCAATGCTCGGATAATGAATGTGTAATGCCCTACTCCACTGCTGGACCTTGACCCAGTGGTGTAAATTTCACGTTCACATGGAGGCAATCAGTCTCTCAAACCCAAAACCACTGTTCAGTTTGTTTAACAGAGTGCTCCTCGGTGTAATGTAAGTTGTCACGGCTCAAGATTTGAGAATTGCTCTGCACAGCTGCTCTTTCGAGATAGCCGCGTCGAGCGTTGCTCCTCTCTCCTCCGCGGCGTTCCGCTTCCCGCATTGGGGGCATCATCGGGCATCGTGATTCCAACGTGGGAGGCGAAACGTGGCGAACGAGAGAGCAGGAACGGTTCACGCGGCTATCCCGAAATAGCAGCTGTTGAGAGTAATTTCCATCGCATGTGATGTCGGCCCCTGCTAAGCAGGAGTCACGTACTGTGGAAAAAACCTGTGTGGCTAACGACCCCTGCCATACCATCTTCAGCATCATCATGTTAATAATAATAATAGCATTTATAAAGCGCCTTTCACCCGAGGGTCACAAAGCGCTGCATAATGCTGTGGAGAGAACGACATGTCAACAACGACAGAGAACGGAAAATCAGCAATAATGTTGGTTAATTCGCACGTGCGTTGTATCGCGGGAATCCCGCAAAGAGCTTGCAAGCTCACTGGTTATTATCCATCCATCCATTTTCAGAAACCGCTTAATCCTATACAGGGTCGCGGTGAGCCGGAGCCTATCCCGGCAGACACAGGGCGCAAGGCAGGGGAACACCAAGGATGGGACGCCAGTCCATCGCAGGGCGCCTGGGGAAATTTAGTCAGTACGCCAATTAACCTGGCAGCATGTCTTTGGACGGTGGGAGGAAACCGGAGTGCCCGGCGAAAACCCACGCGGACACGGGGAGAACATGCAAACTCCACACAGAAAGGCACCCCGAGCCGAGATTCGAACCCGGGACCTTCTTGCTGTGAGGCGGAAGAGCTACCCACTACGCCACCGTGCCGCCGGTTATTATCTACTGTAATATTAAACATCACTATACGTGCCAGGGTCTATCCACTGCTGCCACCAGTAACACTGGTTAAAGCTGTTCCTGGTGGCAGTACACGACCGAGAGAGAGACAGCATGGCTACTCATATCCTGTCGCCTCTTCTGTTATTTCAGATGCAACCGATCTGTACGTGCAGTGAGCCGCGTAAGTAATCCTGTAAAATAAATAAATGATGTTGAAATGTATAACGCATGGCTGCACGGTATTTACTCAATGTCCGACGTATACGCTCGAGGAGAGAACAAGTGTTGTTTAGTTTGCATGTTCTCCCCGCGTCTGCGTGGGTTTCCTCCCACAGTCCAAAGACATGCTGCTGCACAGGTTAATTGGCCTACGGACTAAATTGCTCTGTGACGGTCTGGCGTCATGTTCTGGGTATAGTCCTGCCTTGCGCCATGTGTCTGCCGGGAAAGGCTCCGGCTCACCGCGACCCTGTACAGGATTAGGCGGTTTCTGAAAATGGATGGATGATAATGGATGAATGGATGGGTTTTTTTGGAGGAAGAACATGCGGATGTTACCAGCTCGCCACCCTGGCGCCCACGCACGGCTTGAGTTAAGCGGGTGGATCACACATCGTACCATGGGACAATTTGCCTCGCGCGCCACAGCATCGCAACCGCGTGCTCACGGAACCCACAAGGAATAATAATAATAATTATTATTATAATTTTGCATTTATAACGCGCACATATTCATTCACTGTCGAAGGTACTCATTCGACGAGAGAACGACTCAGAGGCACAGCGAGGAAAGCGCAGAGAGGCGGAGGAGGCAGCCAGGCGGTTTTGCCGGCGCGATATTGCCACACACTGCTTCATAGATATTATCGGCCAAATAATTAATGAGTGTTTTTTTTTTTGTTTTCAAGTAGTGGGAGGAAACCGGAGAAGATGGGCCCGCGGTTGCTCCGTGTCAAACACGATCACCTCGCGCAGCGACGCGGCCAGCGATTTTCCCGCGGTCTTCGGCCCAAAGACCTGGAACCAGTTACCGGCAGATGTTTAGGCTCCGTCCCTGAGTCGGAGCCAGTTGTGGCAACAGGCTCGAAGCAGAGTGTTTACAGAGCGCCGGCTACGATGTTGTGTGAGCGGCGCGGCGCATTTGTGATGAACTCGACTCTTTCGAGATAACAAATCGTCAGACTGACTCATATGTTAACGCACCGAATCCAAACATGACCCTGGACTTGGCTCCCCCCGTAGCTCAACTCAGCCTCTAATTATGCGGTTATTAAATTTGGCAAATATGGCATTTGTGAAAATGACCTTTTCAGATTATATATGTATAAAAAGGAGGGGGGGGGGGTAGTAGTGCCATATGAGAAACATCCTTGAGGCAACGTGAATGGAAAAGTACCAGAGTGTGAATGAGGTGCCTTGAAGATATTTCGGATGAGGTTCTCTGATGTCATCTTCCACGGACCGCTTCTCACACCGAGTGACACGCCCAACTGCTCGACAAGCGAACCCACTGGACGCGGCTTCTGGCGTGACGCACGCAGCAAATTGGTTGGCGTGACGGTGAGTAGCGCTGCCGCCTCACAGCAAGAAGGATACCCAGGTTCGATTCCCAGCTCGGGCACCTTTCTGTGTGGAGTTTGCATGTTCTCTCCCCGTGCCCGCGTGGGTTTTGGCTGCGTTGCTCCGGGTTCCTCCCACCGTCCAAAGACGTGCTGCCAGGTTAATTGGCGTACTGACTAAATTTCCGCAGGCACCCTGCGATGGACTGGCGTCCCATCCTCGGTTTTCCCCTGCCTGTGTCTGCCGGGATAGGCTCCGGCTCACCGCGACCCTGTACAGGATCAAGCGGTTTCTGAAAATGTATGGATGGATGGATGGATTGGCCGCGGTGCCCTGTGATGGACCGGCGTGCCGTCCGGACAACTGTCCGAAAGAGCTACACAGCTGACCGATTTCTTCCATCTTGAGTCGACATCGATCGACTTAGATCGATCGACTGACCGCTGCCCCGCCCTGTCACTTCCCCTGGGCAGGCGCTCACTGACGGACGATGGTCGAGGCTGTGTGATCATTCACGCCGGGTAACGCGTATGCGCCGCATCTCGTCCGTGTGTAACATTTATTTTTAACGCGTCCGCGCGGCGTGTCTGCGGCCTACAGAGCGGTCTGTGTCGCCAGGCGCGTCGCAGCCGCGGGCGTTGCTGGTGTTGCGACACCCGCACTTTCACGCAAACGTGATTCCATCCCACGCCGCTTGTTCCTGCAGCACCCGCGGCCGCGACGCGCCATGCAGCCCCCCCACGCGTGTCGAGATCTCAAATGTCATCGCGCGCGTTACAGCGCCTGGTGTGGAGCGTCCAGCGGTCAGGGCACCGCACTTCCGACCCGGCGATTTGAACCGTCCAGCGCTTCCCCGAGGTCGACTCGGCATTGAATGAGTACCTGGTGCGGTGTGTAAAGCATCAGCACTGGGGAGACTCAAACGTGGCAGGGCGTGGTGTTGGCCACGCTCCTTATAGTGTGCCGTGCCGGCCTTCGTCGGTGTTTCGCAAACGACACTTGCCCTAACAGTCTGTTAAGGCTATACGGGGGATCTTTGCTGTTGTGATGCTGGCCATCCATCCCTCGTGTGCCGTGCCGGCCATCACAATAATAATAATAGCATTTTATAGAGCACTTTTCACCCGAGGGTCACAAAGCGCTGCACAAGGGCCGCGGAGAGAACGGCATGTGAACAACGACAGAAAAAATAACTCATAAAAAAAAACAAAGCAATAAAAATTAAATGATTAAGCCTGCTTCGAACAAACTGAAAGGTCGTGAAACTAGCGCTCGCCAATAGCACTTGAGACCTAAAGTGTGTTAAAGGCTATTATAAGAGGGATCTTTGTCTCAGGATGAATAATCTGGTAGCGAACGGAGGGCTGGGTGGCTCTTGAGTGCCACGTGCTCGTGACAAAGACGCGACATTTGACACCGTGACGCCAGTCGGACATCCCACGTCTGAGGCGGATCCCCCCCGCGGGGTTTTGTCGCCCGTTTGTTTTTGAGAATGGTTCCAGCCTCCTAGCGGCGGGCATCGTGACGGCATCGTGACGGCATCGCGCGGGATGTTTCCAATCAGGGACTCAGGCTTCTCTGGTGTCCCCCACGATCTGGCCTCTCAGTCGGCGTGACCCGGTCAGCTGGTCACCCCTATGGTTTCCATCCCCCCCCCTCCTCGTGAGTGTGCAGGCGACAGCGTTTTTTGCCCCGATTATTGCTGTGAGCTTGAAGCTCTACAGTCGCTGCTGCCTTCGTTCAGCCA
>JAZEWU010000023.1:5993218-6008023 GCA_036362915.1 Geotria australis | reverse complement strand
ACCTGTTCACCAAAGGAGTGCTAGACTCCAGACCTGTTCACCAGGGGAAACCCTAGCAAGAGGACTGGACTCCAGACCTGTTCACCAGGGGAGACCCCAGTCGGAGTGTTAGACTGCAGGTGACATAGCTGTGGGGTTCATCGTAACACTCTAACACCCTCCACCACGATACGGTTACGATCCACGGGGACGACAGGTGTGAATCACCCACCGCTGGAATCGCTTCGTTCACTTCATATTTATTCCTTGACCCGATGACCTTCCGCGTTCAGCACAACGGCCAGCTCAACATTGAGGAGTTCACCGGCTTCTGGATAAAGCTCAGGGACTGGCACGTAAGTCCTTGCCACGCTCCGCGCAAGCACAGGCCTCGGCCGTGTCAGCATCGGTGATCGGTGCATCTCTTAACGATAACAATCCATCCATCTATCCATTTTCTAAACCGCTTGCCCTGGTGAGGGTCGCGGTGGCAGCAGTCCAAGGAGAGTGGACCAAGACATCCCTTTGCTCAGCAACAGATTCCAGCTCTTCCTGGGGGGGATTCCCAGGCGTTCCCAGGCCAGCAGAAGGATATGTAACTCGATTTTTTTAAATAATAGGCTTTACGGAGGGTCGCTACGTACAGTACGGGGCGTTCGTACACCCGGGGAACGCGCGTATCAGCGGGAGCGGCCGGGCGCGGATGAAGACACCGCGCTCCGTTTTCTCTCCCGTCGCGCAGACCATCTTCGCCGAGTCGTGCCAGGAGGTGCGCGGATCGCTGGGCCCCGCCGAGCTGCACACGGCGCTGCTCGCAGCAGGTGAGCGACGCGCACCCGCGTCGCAACGCGTCGCCTACTTTAACCTCAACGTGTCGTTGAGTTGCCCCGTTTGCAGTTGACTGACCGGTTGCCCGGTTGCCCGGACGCGTAGGCCGCGCGGTGCCGCCCGAGACGCTGCGAGCGGTGACGGCGCGCTACGGAGACGCTCGCGGCCGCGTCGGCCTGGAGGAGTTCGTGTGCTGCCTCGCCACGCTCAGCGCCACCTCCGGTCAGCCCTCACCCGCCCACTCGTCGCTCATCATAATATATAGGAAGCGGTGTGTGGCAATGTGTTGGCGCCGGCAAACCCGCCCGGCTGCCTGCTCCTCCGCCCTCTTTCTCGCGACTCCGAGTCGTTCGCTCGTCGAATGAATACCTTCGACCATTGAATTAATATGCGCGCGTTATAAATGTAAAATTATTATTATTATTATCTGCCGCTCACCACTCGCTCACTCCTCGCCGGTCACCTGCTGCTCACCCGTCGCTCGATCGCTTGGTGTTCACCGCTTACTCTCTCACCGCTCACCCACCGCCCGCCTCTCACCTCTCACTCACCGCTTTAATTCTCCGCAGCCGCTGTAGACACGCGCTCCGCATCCAACCCGTCCGTTTTATAAACCGCTTGTCCCGGCGAGGGTCGCGGCCACTGTCCCCACGCGAGAGGGGCTTTACCCCGGCTGGGTGACCAGTGACCGCAGGCTGTGTGTGCTCAACGGTGCCCGCCTGCGCTCCTCCCCGCCGCAGAAACCTTCAGCACCTTCTACTCGAACGGCAAGGCGACGGCCAATGGCGTGCTGCTCTCGGAGACCGAGGTGGGACGCACCTTCTCACGCGGCCTGCCCGCGGCACTGCAGCGCAATACTCACAGGAATCACGAAACAACAGCGCGCGCCAAACTCCAAAACAACCTAGCACGTTGCAGTCCTCAACACCAAAAGCGAGCGACCAACCAACCACAAAACGCACGGAGACTCTACACTGGCTAGCCATCCACCAACGCATCGCTTACAAAACAGCGATAATATGCCACCGCGTTATCCACACAGGACACCCTAAATACCTCGCATCACTTCTCCGGCCACTCGCCCCAACACAATCCCGCCACTCTACGCAGCTCGTCACGGCGCCTACTCCGCACACCGCGCTCACGCGCAGCCTTCGCGCGACGCCGATTCTCGGCCGCGGCACCCGCAACCTGGAACAGCCTGCCACATCTTTAAAAAAGTCACCTGTTCACCGACTCACAACAAACCGACTGAGCCAGGCTCCGCGCCTCCGAATCAACGGGTGCCACGTGCCCGGAGAATATCCGCGCGTTACAAATATATCTTATTATTATTATTTATCGCCCGTCTAGCCTTGGCGACCGTAGCGTCAAGTGCTGTTAGCGAGCAACTCGCTGGCTCGCCCGCCTACTTACCCGCTCAGTGCACTCTCCCTAGCGGCGATGTTTACCCACCGCACCGGGTGCTCATTTGAGGCCGAGTCGACCTAGGGGAGGATCGGTTAAGAAAATCGTCCCCGGTGTGCGCTACACACGCGTATACTCACTCAGTCCCTGGATACAGTGGGAGAGAAGACACGGCAGGGATGGAGGGGAGTGAGGGGGTGTTTGTATCGAGACTAGAAACACTCCGGGTTGTCACCTTCATGCCTCCGTCAAAATTTGGCTAGCTTAAACAAATTCCTTGTAATTTAGAATTGCTCTCGAGGGCTGCTCTTTCCCGGATAGCCGTGTCGAGCAGTTTTTCTCTCTCCCCTTCGCGACGTTTCGCTTCCCACGTTTGAGGCAGAAAGCCTGATGTATGCCTCCGACGCGGGAGGCGAAATGTCGCGAAGGAGAGAGGGGGAACGATCGACGCGGCTATCTCGAAAGCGCAGCTCTTGAGAGCAACTCTCACACTACATCTAGCCGTGACGGACCCACGTCGAGTCCTCGCAATTTCCTCGACCAGTTGAGAATCATAGAGCGGCGTCGCCCTCTGCTGGCAAACCACATCGGCAAGGGTGCCCCGTGCGGTCGTAACATTCACGGCTACAGAAATAAGGTCGGGCGGCACGCTGGCGTAGTGGATAGCGCTGCCGCTTCACAGCAAGAAGGCCCCGGGTTCGACACCGGCATCGGGCGCCTTTCTGTGCGGCAGAGTTTGCGTGTTCTCCCCCTGTTCTTAGGGGGGTTTCCTGCGGTTTCTCCAGTTTCCTCCCATAACTAAAAAACAGTATCCTCCCACAACTAAAAACAGAAATCCAGGAGAACCTCAAAGTAGAGTCGCTGCTCCTTCGGATTAAGAGGAGCCAGTTGAGGTGGTTCGGGCATCTGGTAAGGATGCCTCTTCGGAGGCTCTCCCGGAAAGTCTACCAGGCATGGCCCACTGGGTGGAGACCTAAAGGCCGACCCAGGACACGCTGGAGGGATGATATCTCTCGGCTGGCCTGGGAACGCCTGGGAATCCCTCAGGAAGAGCTGGAATCTGTTGCTGAGGAAAGGGATGTCTGGTCCACTCTCCTTGGACTGCTACCGCCGCGACCCTCACCAGGACAAGCGGTTTAGAAAATGGATGGATGGCTTTCGGGACGCAGTGTTTGGCGAGCTGGCAGTGTCTGGCTGCGTGGCAGCCTCCCTCCCACCTCATTACTATAACAATAATCGTCATCATTATTGATAACGGTTGCTCGTCAGAGCTGTCCTTTCGGGATAGCCATGTCGCGCGATCTCCCTCGCTCTCGCGACGTCTCGCATCCCACGTTGGAAGCATCATCAGGCGTTATGCCTGATGATGGTGGAAGAGTAGGCCACACCACTACTCTGTAGAGTTCTCAACTTTTCGCACCTCAAGGTCCACTTGGGTCTGGTCTCCACTGAAAACTAGTTGGCGCTCGCGACCCACTGATGGGTCGCGACGCACCAGTCGAGAACGGCGGCTCTGGAGGGAGGGAGCTCCCTCTGGCGGAGCCCCCTTCTGCCAGCAACTGCACGAGCCAGCCATTGCAGGGCTGCGCACTTTACCTTCGCGCGACCACCATCATCATCATCACGGTGGTCGTGTCGCCGCCGGTGCTCCTGGCACGCGGAGAATTCAGGCCCGAAGCCAACTCGGCTTCAGTGGCCCGGGGGATTCGAGGAGGGGCGTCGGGCCTCTCTGTGCCAAACAATGGTGGCCGGGCAGGCCCTCCAGCCACTGCATTTGCCACTAAGCCGGTTTGCTGAAAGTTTCATTATTCGCATCACACCCCGGCGGCTCTGCAAGGCACCGCGCCAGTGCGGTGTAACTCCGCGAGCTCGCGCGGTGACGCCGTGCAGCGCTCTCGCGACGTCATCGACATTCTCGTCGGCACTGTACCCGCTTAGTCCCGTACAGTACATGGGAGGGGGGCGGTGGTGGGGTGGGGCCTGTCCCGACAGACGCAGGGCAAAAGGCCCCGGTTGGGACACCAGTCCATCATAGTAGCGCACCGGTGGCAATTTAATAAGCAGGCCGGTTAACCTAGGCAGCGGCGGCAGCGGCGCGTTTTTGGACGGTGGGAGGAAACCGGAATACCCGGCGAAAACCCCACAGCGAACACGGGCAAAACGCACAAACATCCACACAGGCAGGTGGCACCCGGGGCCGGGAATTCTTAGCTGCAAGGCGCTCCCATACCGCAAAAAAACACCAACTCCTCCGGGATTCGACTTGCGACGCGACGCTGCGTCGGCGCGACTCGCCTGGGAGCGACTTGGCCGAGCGCTCGGCTCGTGACGCTCGCTGGCGTGCCCACCCCGGGCGGCATCGCGCAAGCCTGCCGCGTGCCTCGCCTTGCCAGAGCCCGCAGGCCCTCCAGGCACCGGTTAGATTCCAGGGTGATTACTGCGCTCGCTGAAAGGTGGCCAGGTGGCACTGAAGGCTTACGAGTGATCGTCACTCTTGGTAGGTGACCGAGTGACAGCCGGGTAGATGTACGTTTATTATTACAGCGGGGGAAAAAAAAAACCAGCGAGCTTGCAAGCTCTTTGCACGTCAAAATGAGGCGACGCAGAAGCCACGAGGAGAAAATGTCGACGATTGACGCCGCGATGCAGCGGGAAATACCCGGTGAGCTTGCAAGCTCTACAAGCGGGCTTCCTGCGTATGGTTGCGACCTCGGAGACGCAAAAACTGGGACGGAAAGTGGAAGTAAACAGGATAAGAGACAGAAAACTGTACCCTGTGTAATGAACAAAAATCTCGGCTTTGAAAATGGATTTCTTCCAGGAAAGACAGATGTCCCAGGACAGATGGTAATAGCGCCGGACGCTTGGGATGGGGACATGGGGAGGCCTTTGTCCAGCAGTGGATAGACCACGGTCGATGATGACGATGCTATCATGTGGTTGCCATTACATAAACCCTGTAGCCGTTAAGTAATCTTCTCGGGGCCTCAAGAGCTGCTCGTTCGGGATAGCCATGCCAAGCGTTGCTCCTATTTCCTTCGCGACGCTTCGCCTCCCACGCTGGAGGCATCGGCATTTCCAAGCTGCCTGACGTTGCCTCCGACGTGGGAGGTGAAACGTTCTGAGTCGAAACAGAACTGCCGAAAAGTGCCTCCAACGTGGGAGGCGAAACGTCGCGGAGGAGCGAGGAGACGTCTTTTTAACACGATGTCTAATCCTGATTCTGTTTTTGTTTGTTTACAGCTACTGAGGCTGATGATGTGCTGCTGATAAGAAACGTGAAAACACGGGGAACGACGCTCACAGAATCCGGGGGTTCTGTAGGTTGGTGGGGAAGCGTGTGTTTGTGTGTTTGTGTCGGTCGGCGTGTGTGGGTTGCGGTGGCGTAGTGGGTAGCGCGCTGCGCTACGAAACCGGCGACCGGGTTCCATGCCCACTTACGGTCAACACCGGCAACGATTTTCTGAACCGGTCCTGCGCCCTGTCCGAGGTCAACTCAGCCTCAAATTAATACCTGGTGCGGTGTGTAAACATCGCCACTAGGGAGACAAAGGCAGCCGGGCGTGGTGCTGGTCAGCCACCCCTTAGTGTGCCGTGCTGGCCTTCATAGGTGCTCACTAACATCACTTCAGCCTACGGTCTGTTAAGGCTATACGGGGGATCTTTGTCCTTGTATATTATTTTTTTAAGAGATGCTGAGGTGACAGAGAGGGAAAGCAGTGGTGAGCAGTGTGGATGCAAGGTGTAAATCACTCGAGTTGAAACACGCAAGTTCACATCCCTCCTACCGCGTTGGATCTCGTCTATGTGAGACAAACTCAGGAATTTCATAGAAACGCGGATTGTGTACTGTACCGTATTTATTGCTCGCGATCTGCACGGCTGCGTACGATAATCACACAATAGTTTGGGGCATTTGCGTATCTGCATTCCAGGTAAAAACTATACTATTATTATTATTATTTATATTGACACAATCTAATTAGGTTTGCCGTATTTATTAAGTTCACGTCTACTGCGGTGTCGCTATTTATTATTACAGTTATGTATTTTGTCTCCGTAGAATAACATGAGTTTTCGAGGTCATTATTGGAGGTTACTTGCAATCAAAAGTTCGTTTAAGTATTTAGTTTTTTAAAGGCTGCTCATATTAAACATGATTTCCCGTGTGAATGTGAAACAAACTATATAGCCCACATTGGAACAGTCCTCAATTTCGGTGCATGTTTAAATGTTGGTAGTTGTCACGTAAATATATTTTGTCCATTTTTGCTAAAGGTTTTGAGCCACTGGCTTACGGCCTCCTGCAGTTAAGCACTTTGGAAGTTAGAAGATACACGCGCGACAATCTGAGTGCCATATTTGTCCCGTCTGTATTAAAGCTGGTTTTCACGACTCAGTGTATGAGAATTGCTCTCGTGACCCGCTCTTTCTGGATATCCGTGAACAATTTTCAATCTTAATGCTGTCATTCTGTCACTCCTTAGTCAGGGGTGAACTTAGCACCTGATTCCTCCGGAGAACCTAATTTAACATAACCATATGGGAAGTCAACCAGTTGCTGTGTTATATGGAATTGCTGACTCTTGCCATAGGAATGTGGAATTTCCAGCACCTGGTTCAGGACTGCTAACGGAGGCGGGGCACTGTGTGATTGTTTCGTGTGACCGAACATATTGTTTTGGAGTTATGAATGTTGAGTAAATCACTGCGTATCCTGTGTAAACACGGCGCGGTCACACATTGTAAATAAAACGCGGTTTTGAAAGATCTCGTTCGTACTTGTTGTTACAACAAAGCCGCGCGTGCCAACTCGACAGATTTCATTATTATTTATATTTCCAAAGCGCATTTCACCCCAAAGGTCGCAAAGCGCTGTCTAAACACTACTATTGGGGGTGAAAACACTCTCGGGCTGATAAACGATAAACCATATAACTGGTGATTATATAGAGTAAAACTAAAAGGTCCAAATGCCGGACGGATTTGAAACGTCACACTTCGTACTTTCATACCATTAACAAAAAAACTTGACATTCAACATGTTAACCTTCTTTCGAAAAAATGCACAACAACAAAGATGCCCCGTACAGCCTTAACAGACTGTAGGGGCAAGTGCCGTTCTCGAGCACCTATGAAGGTCGACACGGCACACGAGGGGGTGGGTGACCAGCACCACGTCCGGCCGCCTTTGTCTCCCTAGTGGCAGTGTTTACACACACCGCACTAGGTACTCATTTGAGGTTGAGTCGACCTAGGGGAGGCCCAGGACCGGTTCAGAAAATCGTCACTGGTGTTGGCCGTGAGCGGGATTCGAACTTGGGTCAAACTCGGGTCGCCAGATTTGAAGGCCTGCGCACTAACCACTGGGCCACCGCTCCCAGACAGACAGACAGACAAACGAACATCCTGGACAAAAATATAGACCAAGGATCAATAAATGTGCGTGGCAGTAATCAGTCACAAAAACCAAAAAATTTGGAGTGTTTCGTAAATCCACTGCTGGATGAAGGCCTCCCCACGCTGCCTCAGTCATGGAGGCTGTTTAACCATCATACTTCATCACACTGGGTCAGCGTGTGATAGTGAAGGGCGGAACTGGGCAGGGCCAGTTCAGATTATATTAGCCACTGACGTCAGCCCGTGCTGGGAATACAACTCAGTCGCAAAGGCCGTGTGTTAGCTACCAACGGCGCTAACAGACTGTTTGGTCACCACGTTTCAGCGGAACCACTCAGAAACGCCCGACGATGCCTCCAACCTGGGGAGGCGAATATTCGCGAAGGAGAGAGAAGGAACACTCGACACGGCTATCCCGAAGGAGCAGCCGCGGAGAGAACTTCTAAGACGGGTTTGTTCGTTCCACGTGGGAGTACCACGGGTGTGGGGCACGGGTGTGGGGCACGGGTGTGGGGCACGGGTGTGGGGCACGGGTGTGGGGCACGGGCGCCCACGGCACCTCACACCCAGCAAGAAAATAAAGACAAAGATCCCCCATATACCCTTACCGGACTGGAGGGTCAAGCGCTGTTAGCGAGCACCTATGAAGGTCGACACGGCACACGAACGGGTGGGTGACCAGCACCACGCCCGGCCGCCTTTGTCTCCCTAGTGGGAGACAAAGCCCAGCGCGCTAACCACTGAGCTACCGCTCCACAGACAGACACACACAGCGACACACAGAGACAGAGACACATAGAGATACAAAGAGACTCACATAGAGACTCATAGACACACAGTAACAGAACAACAGCAACCGGCCCATTCGCCACTAAGTGGCGGTGACGTCATCACGGCGCCTGTGCCAGGCCAGGTGCACCTTGAGGCTATCACGCAGAGTGTCGAAGGCTCGCTGACAGGAGGTCACGGGACAGACCCAGGCGCCACGGGCTGACTGCTGTGCCAGTCTAGGTGCATGAGGAGGTCACGGGACAGACCCAGGCGCCAAGGGCTGCCTGACTGAGATGCAAATGCGCGATCCTATTTTTGTCAATTCGCGTGGTGTTCGTTTGTCTCAATTCAGGAATCCCCGTAAAGAGCTTGCGAGCTCACCGGGTATTTTTCACGCTGTAATAATTAACATCAATCCACCGAGCGGGGGGGAAATTCTCCTCCCTCCTTGGTGCGCGGCGCGGGAGGCGGAGTTTGGGGCGCAACACGTGTCCAGAACTCGGAGCGACCTGCTGCTGACTCACAAGCAGCGCCGCGAACGTTTACTGACAGCGTTGTGCTCGGTCAAGGTGGGTGATGTTCCAGCTTGGGGGGGAGGGTTGGGGGTGTCGGTTCGAATACGATTCGATTCTTCGAAGCGTGACGGTTGTACGGCAGTTTCCCATCGCAAACAAGTTCTTCTTTAGTTGCAGACAGCCCTTCGACATTTAGCGATATAATAGTCAGTGCTGGCCTTGAAAGAGGCGGGCATTGGTCTCTCATCTTGCTCCAGACTGAGGGGCTTCCGGAATCTGTTGAGCTTCTGGACATCGTTGTCTTTCAGCTCGGCGTCGAAGTGTTTGGTAGAATTTGCAGGTAATACCAAGTGTTGCTTGACAGGGATCGCGACGTGAACGCTTCTACCTTGAGAAGTGCCACCACTACAAGTGTGGTTGTTTTTGTTGGTTTTCTCTTTGCTTTTTTGTAAAGATTACGTTTAACACGTTATCGCGTGTACGGCACCGATGACCGGACCATTGTCGCGCTTGCGAAAAAAAACAGTTCGCTAGGGTAAGGTTGCGGGGTTTTTTTGCCTTACGTTTTAAGTGTTCCAAGCTTTACGGCTCGTTCGCGCTGCTCCCGGTTTCTTACCACAGTCTAAAGTCACGCTGCTGCCGCTGCCTGGGTTCCTTGTCCTGCTAACTGACTTGCCCCCGGTGCTCTGCCGTGGACTGGCGTCCTATCCTGTGGGTATATCCTTGCCTGGCTGGACGGATGGATGATAACGCATTCTGTGTTCACCGCTGAATGAGTTACTCCTTGTTGGATTCTTAACCTCTCCTCGTTAACTTCAGTAATCGTGTTTAGTTGCTAATTATGAACAGTCACTTATATATTTTCTGTTCCCACAAATTATTTACGAGTGAGCTGCACGGTGTCGCAGTCAGAGGCGCTGCCGTTTCACAGCAAGCGCCTCGGTTCAATTCCTGCCCTGGAGCGCATTTCGGCGTGGAGTTCGCGTGTTTTCCCCGTGAATTAATTATGATAATGAGTGAATTATGATAATGAGTGATAATTAATGAACAAGTTATGTATGTGTAGTTCTAAAAATGCGGTACACTGGCTGTGTCGTTATCTCACTGTCCTAGCTGATGTGACAGGTCTCCTGTCAGTCAGTTTTCATGTATGCTGGAAGGAACCGCTGAGCTACGTAGCTATTTTTAACAGTTGTCCAGCGGAGAGGGCTAAGCAAGTTACAACATCTCAGGGCCACCAGGGCCAATTTAGTCAGGACAGTTAATCTGGGCAGAAGAATATCTTTGGACTGTGGGAGTGAACGGGAGTACCCGGCGATAACCGACACGGCCACGGGGAGGACACGTAAACTCCACACAGAAAGGCACCCGAGACGGGAATTGAACCGGGGTTTTCTTGCTGTGAGGCGGCCGCGCTACTCACCGCGCCAGTACAGAGAGAGAACACTTTGCACTGGGCGTGCAACTGTCGATTAATCTAAAGCGTAACGAGGTGCGGTGTCTTCATGGTTTCACGTTCGTTTTTTTGTCTACGTTTTCATCAAGTCACAAGTAGAGCCGTCGATTTCTGCGAGTCATTTCCAGAACGACAGTAAACAACGCCCGGAGGTCTGAGAGAAAACGGTATTTCGATCCTCTGTTATGTCCTGTACATATGGTAGAGTTGACAAATAACGTTGAATTGAATGTAGGTTTTCACGGCTCGATTCATGATGGTTGCTCTCCAGAGCTGTTCTTTCGGGATAGCCGTGTCTAGCGCTGTCCTTCTCTCTCCACCGCGACGTTTCGCTTCCCGCGTTGGAAGCGTCATCGCTCGACACGGCTATCCCGAAAGAACAGCTGTGAAGGGCAACTATCATAATGTAAGGCGGTCAAGCGGCGGGCAGGCTGACCGCGAGGACAGTGAGCTATCTAAACAATTACAGAGCTGCATTGAAACGAGCCTAGTGCCACATGGGCACGGCGTGCGTTTGAGTTAGCCTATTCGTGTATAATTGACGCGCAAAATGATGATGGGAGTAGTCCACATGAATCATTGGTAGGGTATGCACAGTTCTGCAGCTAATAATTCTGATTATATAGACATTAATTGTGTGTTTTTCCCACGGCTGCATCCCTTCTTCTTCTTAGCGATTCTTCGAAGCAGCGCGATGGTCAAATTACAGTTTCCCATTTTCTTACACAGCCCCTTGCATTTTCATTGAACTCCGCAAGGTCTTTTGAGCTGCAGAGGTTCGGTAGTAGAGCACAGACAAGGCAGTGTTCCATAGTATGGTCTGCTTCTCCACATTCGCAGGTGGTTGGGCCGGTCTTGTAGCCCCATCTGACCAAAGCATCTTTTGATCGTCCCGTTCTAGTTCTCAGGCGGTTGAGTGTCTTCCACTGAATCCATGGTGCATCTGAGCCAGGAGGGAAGTCTTCAGCAGGTGGGATTCCCATGCCAGTTGCAGGAGGGTCACTCTCAAGCTTTTCCCTGACTCGAGGTAATGTTTGATAGATGTTTCACATCAACGAGGCATATGTAAATGTGACAAATGAGCGACGCGGCGGCACGGCGGTGTAGTGGGTAGCGCTGCCGCCTCACAGCAAGAAGGTTCCCGGGTTCGAATCTCGGCTCGGGGGATTTTATGTGTGGAGTTTGCATGTTCTCCCCGTGTCCGCGTGGGTTTTCACCGGGCACTCCGATTTCTTCCCACCGTCCAAAGACACGCTGCCAGGTTAATTGGCGTACTGACTAAATTTCCCCTGGCGCACTGCGATGGACTGGAGTCCCATCATCGGTGTTCCCCTGCCTTGCGCCCTGTGTCTGCCGGGATAGGCTGCGGCTCACCGCGACCCTGTACAGGATTGAGCGGTTTTGGAAAATAGATGGATGGATGGACAAATGAGCGACATTACGGGGCAACTTTTTCCATGACTTAGACCAGTAAACTCCAACCTTTTTGGTACCTCAAGGGCCGCTTGGCCCACTCGGGTCTGGTCTCCGCGGAACGCTAGGTGGCTCTCGCGACCCACCGGTTAAGAACGGTGGACTTAAGAGGTTTTTTTTTATCAGAGCCACGCACCAATCATTGGTCCATATTGTGTATATTACATCACCTGGCTCCGTGTAAAAAGAACAAACTCGACGAATGACAAATGTTACTCGTTAAATCAGCGCTTTGTGAAATCAATATTGGAAATGGATTTTAATCGGCTTGGCATTAATTACATGACGGCATCCAATGCCGTGAAAGTTTGATTGAATAATTTTATTTGTGGCGTTGCTTATGTAACTCACAGCATTTGCGTCATAAGCATATCGGATTGTCTATAGTTAAGCTCTGTTTATGAGTTTAGGTCACGTGAAAAGGTATGTACCCCGTCGATGTGTTGGAGAAACAAGCGAGCACACACAGCACTTACCTGCAAAGATGTTACCCAACGTTTCGTTGGAACTTACACCCAACGTTATCAGGGTTTGGAAAGGATGACTTGGGTGTAAGTTCGGGGGAACGAGAATTGAGCTTGCAAGCTCACTGGGTAATTTTCTGCTGTGATAATAAACATCTATCTGTCTATCTATGCTGTCACGCCGTGAGCTTGGCATCTCTGGGTCAGAACCAACGGGTGAGAAAGCATGTCCTCGTAAGGATGTAGGTTTCCACGGCTCGATCCATCCATCCATTGTCACGAACCGCTTAATCCTGTACAGGGTGGCGGTACGCCGTAGCCTATCCCGGCAGACACAGGGCACGAGGCAGGGCTATACCGAGGACGGGACGCCAGTCCATCACAGGGCACCGGGGGAAAATAATTCCGCAGGCCAATCAACCTATGCAGCAGCATGTCTTTGGACTGTGGGAGCAAACTGGAGTGCCCGGCGAAAACCCACGCGGACACGGGGAGAGAACATGCAAACTCCGCACAGAAAGGCACCCGAGCCGGCATTCGAACCCAGGAGCCTTCTTGCTGTGAGGCAGCAGCGCTACTGACTGCGCAACCGTGCCGCCCCGTTTCCACGATGTAACAATAATTACTCTAAGGAGCTGTTCTTTCGGGATTGGCCGTGTCGGGATAGCTGGACACGACTTATCCCGAAAGAGCAGCGGTTCTCAGAAGACGCCCGACCCCCTCTCTCTTCCTCCTCCTCAACCCTCTCACTTTTCTCGGTAAAGCAACAGGATTTTCGGGTCACGCTGTGTGGCTGAGGACATTCGGTTCGCCCGTCAATTTGATGCGGTGACCGGTTTTAACGTCGTGTTGTTGTCCGAGGCATTAGTGCTGAGCTCTGTTTGCTGAGCACTCACGTCGGGCATTAAAGCGTCCCCGGGAAGATTACATCATTGCACGATGATGTCACCGTGTCACGCCGAAACAAAGACACACATTTATCGCGGCTTCTGTTGCCGCTGACAAAGCCGACCGACCATTCGACTCTCTGTCCGCGTGCGCCGACTCAAATAATAAACAAACGTGGCTGGTGACGACCTGTGTAATCTAATACGGCGAGTTTCTATCCACTGCTGGATGAAGTCCTTCCAACACAAGTTGCCACCCGTCAGCCCCCGGGATGGTACAATCATGCGCAGGATGTCGATCTAATCGCTCCGTCTCCGTACAGGTCGTTCTATTGGGCGTATTCTCTCCTACGGCTGTAGTTACGTTACTAGTCTCACCTATTATCCATTTTAGGGCATGAGTCCTGGCCAAGCTGACCCGGGTTAACCCGAGGGGAGGCTCTGAGTTTGGTTCATATTCTTAGCTGTCACTGTTGTATTGTTGGTCATAGGCAGTGGGAATGACACCGTGAGGCAGCAATGTGCCAACTCACTGGGCCACCGCTCCCCACTACACCTCAGATGCTAGGAACATCCCCCAAATCCACCACGGTCCGTTCACCACACCCACACACACACCGCCCCACCTCATACACCGTCCTCCCAACACACCCCCTGCACACAACAACAACAGCCGCCATTCGCCACTAAGTGGCGTGGACGTCACCACGGCGTCTGTGCCAGGCCTGTGCCACACACACACACACCACCCCACACACCCCCATACACCCCCTCCACACACTCACCGCCCACGCCCACCCACACAGACACCTCCGCGCGTCACACACTGTCCGTATTTACGCGTGATCACCGTCTCCTGCACCTGAGCGCTCATCCAAGCAGCCCGTTGCGTGGTGAGGATTTACCCCTGTGTGCCCGGAAAATGGATTCCCTTTTAGCAGCGGCTCTTCCTTTCGACTTCACTCTCTCTCTCTCTGTGGATAGATGTAGGGGCTGGTGTTGACCTGCTGCGGTGTGTTAAAATCGGTGATGAGTTGGTGGCGGGGGACACAAAGGCGGCCGAGGGTTGTTACGGCTTCAGGCCCTTAAACGTTGCTCGCTAACAGCGCTTGTAGCCCGTCAGTCGCAATAATAATAATAATAATAATTTTACATTTATAACGCAATGTGTGCGTTCATTGCGGGATATCTTTGTGTATGTGTTTTTTGTAGAATTCTACACAAGCCGTAATATTACCGAGTATTAGTCTTCCGCGTTTTTGGTGTTAGCCAATTTCCATTCGAGTTGCTGTCAAGACTTGCTCTTTTGGTATAGCCGTGTCGATCGTTCCTCAGTGCTTCTCTCCTTCGAGACGTTTCGCCCCCCACCCCCGACGTTGGAGGAGAGGCTTTCAGGTCTCTGACAGGTTGAGTTTTGACAGATTTAGCCGTCAGACTGCTTTTGCTGCCAGAAATCTATTGATGCCTCCAGCTGACAGAGCCCGAAACGTGGCGAAGGAGAGGAGGAACGCTCGACACGGCTATCCCGAAAGAGCATCTCTCGAGAGAATGGCGATTAGAAACTGTTCGAATTCGATTCGATGCTTCGAAGCGTGATGGCTACACGACAGTTTCCCATTGCAACA
>JAZEWU010000023.1:5917580-5990252 GCA_036362915.1 Geotria australis | reverse complement strand
TAGCTGCCTCCTCCGCCTCTCTGCGCTTTCCTCGCGCCTCTGAGTCGTTCTCTCGTCGGATGAATTACCTTCGACATTGAATGAATATGTGCGCGTTATAAATGTAAAATTATTATTATTATCATAATCCATCCATCCATTGTCAGAAAGCGCTTAATCCTGTACAGGGTCGCAGTGAGCCGGGAACAAGGCAAGGCTATACCCAGGATGGGACGCCAGTCCATCACAGGGCACTGAGGGCAATTTAGTCTACAAGCCGATTTACCTATGCAGCAGCATGTTTTTTGGACTGTGGGAGGAAACCGGAATGCCCGGCGAAAACCCCACGAAATGCCATGTTAGTGTCACGCTCCTAATTGTTACCTCACAAGTCAACCGTGTGTATGTGTGTGTGAACTAATATGCCTGTACATAACCCGTTAATTAACAGTATTTTGTTTTTCCTTTTAGGGAACGAAAAATAGAAGTTATAAAGGTGATGTTAACGTACAAACACGACTGCGCTCAACGCTTCACATGTCCACCTGTGGCAATTTACATTCTTAAATATAATAATAATAGTAATAATATTATCAATTTATATAGCAGCCTTTCACCCGAGGGTCCCAAAGCACTGCAACGTAAATCGTACAGACCTTGCGTTTCACATAACATAATAATAAATTGTCAAATATACACTACTGTATAATAATAATAATAATAGCATTTATAGAGCGCCTTTCACCCGAGGGTCACAAAGCGCTGCACAGGGTTGCGGAGAGAACGGCACGCCAACAACGACAGAGAAGGGAAAATCAGCAACACTGAACTCCATTATAACCCTACTGGGACCAGGCATGTGTATGCGCTCGGACGATGCCCCGTGACTGTACACGCGTGGGGGGGGGGCATCTTCGTCTCTGCAGATAAACCAGACGAGGCCGCTGAGCGAGCAGGGCTCGTTCCAGGTGCTCATTCACCGGCTCACGGACGAAATGCACGACGCGCGCGCCGGAGATGTGCGCGCGCGCATGATCATCGACGACTTCCAGGTACGAGTCGTCATCGCCGGCAAAGGGTTTCTGTGTTGGTTTTTTCTGTCGTCGTTGACATGCCGTTCTCTCCACGGCCCTCGTGCAGCGCTTTGTGACACTCGGGTGAAACGCGCTCTATAAAATGCTATTATTATTATTATGCAGTGGCAACATCCGCGCCTCACAGAAAGAATGGTCTTGCCCGAGGTGGTTTGATTCCTGCCTCGGGCGCCTTTCTTTGTGGAGTTTGTGCGTTCTCTCCCCCTGTTCTGCGTGGGATTCCTCCGGGTTCTCCGGTTTGCTCCCACAACTTAAAAAAACCCCACTCATTAATTAGTTGGGCAATACCATCATAATATATAGGAAGCAGTGTGTGGCAATATGGCGCCGGCAAACCGCCTGGCTGCCTCCTCCGCCTCTTCACTGCGCTTTCCTCGCCGCGCCTCTGAGTCGTTCTCTCGTCGAATGAATACCTTTGACATTGAATGAATGCGTGCGCGTTATGAATGTAAAGTTATTATTATTAATATCACAGTCGTCATCGACGGCGTCGTCATCAACGTGCGTGTTCGGTATGACTGTCATCAGCGGGTCGATTAAACCGGCTGTGTGGAATGCGTATGGTTACTATTGCGTTCGGAAGGAGAGAGGCGGAATGCTTGACACGGCTGTCGGGAAAGAGCAGCTCTTACGAGCGGCTCCCCTACCTTGATCCGCCAAATCACTCTGAGCTATTGGCACAACATCCCCTGTTGTATCAATAGCTCAGAGTGATTTGGCGATGGGCACGCAACACACGAGACGGTTGCCGGTCACGCCGATGGACCGGTGTGCACCGATGTAGGTTTTCGCGCCTCGACGTTTGAGCATTGCTCTCCGTAGCTGTCCATTCGGGATAGCCGTGTGCGGCGTTCCGTCGCTCTCCTTCGCGACGTTTCGCCTCCCGCGTTGGAGGCGTCACCAGACGTTCGGGGCAACTCGCGGGTCCCAGCACTTCGGTGAGTGGTTGCGTGTGGCCGCGCAGGATTACATCACGTCCACGCCGGGCCTCGTGGTCATGGACCCCCTAGACAGCATCAAGACGCTGCTGGATCGAGGGGTCACCTACTCGCTCATCAGACGGCTTCAGCAAGCGGGAGGTCAGCCGAATATGTGTGTGTGTGTGTGTGGTTGTGTGTTTACGGGGCAAGTGCCATGAGCGAGCACCTGTGGAGGGGGATCTGTGTCTTTGTTGTCTTTGTGTGCGGGTGAGCGTGCGGCCCAGCGGTTAGCACGCTGGACTACAAACCTGGCCACCCGAGTTCGAATCCCGCTCACGGCCAACACCAGTGACGATTTTCTGAACCGGTCCTGGGCCTCCCCTAGGTGAACTCAGCCTTAAATGAGTACCTAGTGCGGTGTGTAAACATTGCCACTAGGGAGACAAAGGCGGCCGGGCGTGGTGCTGGTTACCCACCCCCTCGTGTGCCGTATCGACCTTCGTAGGTGCTCGCTAACGGCGCTTGAACCTAGGGTCTGATAAGGCTATACAGGGGATCTTTGTTGTTTGTTTTGGGTCATCTCAGTCATCTCGGTCGGTCAGCCCGTGGCACCTGGCTCTGTCCCGTGACCTCCTGCCAGCGAGCCTTCGACACTGCGTGATGGCCTCAAGGCGCAGCTGGCCTGGCACAGGCGCTGTGGAGACGTAACCGCCGCTTAGTGGCAAACGGCGGGAGAAAGTTTAAAAACCCATTGCACCGCCGTTCGCCTGGTTTTTTTTACCCACACCGAGTCGCCGTGCGATTTGCACGCGCGGCATTTCGACCGCGTGTCAAACGCTCGACCACGCCGGGCCGCTTAACGCACAACGTTCTCTCCGCAGCCCTGTGCAGCGTTTTGTGACGCTCGGGTGAAAAGCGCTCTATAAATGCTGCTATTATTATTATTACGGTCGCCTGTCTCACGCCGCGATCGATCCCGTCACGTGCGTGCGGGGCAGTAGATGACGCCATCTGCATTCCCAACTTCGTGGAGCTGAAGACATCGGATCCGGGGGAGATCTGCAGCCTGATGGCTCAGCACGGTGTCACGTTCCCATTCGGTGAGACCGCGGAGTCGGTGTCGGTGGCGGCGGTGTCACACGGGTGTGATGCGAGGCTTGCCCGGGCGCGCCTGGGCAAGCGGGCGGGGTTGGCAAGAGCGCGGCCTCGCGAGCAACACTCACTCAGGCGCGCGCGAGCGATGAAAAACGCGGATCGCGTTCGTAAAGCGGCGGCCGTTTTCACGAAGCTGTCGGGGGCGCGAAACGTCGCGAAGGAGAGAGGAGGGTCGTGCAGTGGTGACGTCTGCGCACCGTTTTGTCTGGAGATTGTGTGTTCTCCCACCCCATCCTGCGTGTGTTTTCTCCGGGTTCTTCGGTTTCCTCCCACAACTTTAACAAAAACACTCATTCATTGATTGGCCGATAACGTCATAATATACAGGACGCAGTGTGTGGCAAAATGTTGGTGCTGGCTAGACGCCTGGCTGCCTTCCCCGCCTCTCTGCTGTTTTCTCGTTTTCTCTTTGAATGAATACCTTCGAAATTGAATGAATATGTGCGCGTTATAAATAGCTTCTATTATTATTATACGGCTATCCCGAAAGAGAAGCTCTTGAAGGATGGGACGTGTGACGGCGCATCGACAGCAGCTCGTGCTGGACGGCATAACCGCAGGAACAACCGCGGACGCCTAAGCAAGTTGCCAGGGTCTCTCACTTGTTCGCCAAGGCAGACCCTGGCAGGGGTGTTAGACTCCAGGTGACATAGCTCTGGGGTTGATTGGAACACGCGAACCCCTGCACGCACGATAACTCGATACATTCGTCAATAGCACGCTGGCGTGTTCCTCTCTGCTTTGCGACGTTCAACCTCCCACCCTGGGGGCATCATCATCATCAAGTGAAAACCTACATCGGTAGTTAATAGCTGACGCTGCGTGTTGTGTAATGATGTAGGTTTTCACGGCTCGATTCATGATGGTTGCTCTTCAGAACTGTGTAAAGTAATGGGAAACTGTCATATAACCATCACGCTTCGAAGAATCGAAAAGAAGAGCTGTTCTTTCGGGATAGCCGTGTCGAGCGATCTCCATCTTTCCCTCGCGACGTTTCGCCTCCCATGTTGGAAGCATCATCAGGCGTTTTGGGCAATGGCCCTTTTGTCACCGCACATAAAGACAGTGGGCAGAGAGATTTTTGGGATACTAATTAAAGACTGACACTTAAGCCATGGGGTCAGTTAATTTGATGGTATTTAAATACGCGTAATTACCTATCTGAAATATTTAAATGATGCAATTTTCTATCACCTGTCAACGTCATTTTGTGTTTCACAGTCTGTAAGACAAAAGTTGCCGAAACAAGCAATTCTAACGAGGTAAGCAAATACCATTTGGCAAATTACTACTGTGCTGTATGATGGACTTTATCCTTACTTTCCAAAAACATACGTGGGAAGCGAAGAGTGATGACCCGATGGAGAAGGTCATCCCTGCCATAGAAATGTGGAATTTCCACCACTGCCTCAGGGCTGTAAACATGAGATAGGCACTGTGTCGATGCTCAGTCGAGCAGGAAATCAGTCAGTGAGTTTGTAATTAAGCTGGATGTAATTGTTGAGCCATATAGCTATTTTTAACAGATTTCCATCGGGGAGGGGGTAAGCAAGCCACAACATCTCAGGGCACCGCGGTGAATTTAGTCAGGATAGTTAACCTAGGCAGCGTGACTTTGGACTGCGGGACGAAACGGGAGTGCCCGGCGAAAACCGACACGCGACACGGGGAAAACATACAAACTCCACACAGAAAGGCACCCGAGCCGAGATTCGAACCCGGTGCCTTCTTGCTGTGAGGCGACAGCGCTACTCACCGCGCGGGCCGCAAGTCGCTTAAATCCGTTCGTTACAATTGAGGGTGGGCCAGTGAGATTTTGCGGTTTGCGGTGGTTTGGGTTGGTGGCCCTGGGTCGCGTGGCACAAGCGTCGCGGTGACATCACCGCCACTCAGTAGGGGAGCGGCAGCTGTACCTGTTTGGGTCCTAGTGGTCAGGTGGAGGCGCGTTAACGGGAAAGGCGTTGGGCAGCTGTGCTCTTATCCAGGGTCGGATTAATTGCACCCGTGGTGTGGTGGCCGGTTTTCCGTGATTATGTTGTTCCCCCCCCTCCCCGCCTCTCGGCCGTGAATTTTCTTCCGCCACCCGAAAGTATAATTGTCCGCGCCAAAATTGTCGCCTCGCCGCTAATAACCCACAACATTGGCAGCTCGCGCCTCTCTCTCGAGCGTTTCCCCGTCGTACTGTGGGCCCAGTCGCTCACACAGTCACTCACCCAGTTACTCAACCAGTCACTCACTCAATCGCTCACCCAGTCACTCACCCAGTCACTCATCCAGTCACTCATCCAGCTGATGATGCAGAGCGCTACACGTGGCACCGTAGCTAAGTGACATAAACGTGACATTTCTTACCGGCGGTCGTGTTGCAACCCCGCTCCCCTTCCCACCTGTACCGTGCCGAATAGTTCGGCCGTACCGGCCCTTACCGGCTTACTTTCACCTCTGGGAATAACCCGGACAGGAGGGGGCCCGGGGGGGATTTATCGAGGGGAAACTGGGCTGGGCACGGGAGGTCCCCTGGGAGCGAGGTCATGTTCGTTGCGTTATAATGGAACAGTTGTAAATCACCTGCGTTACCCAGAGTGCCCTATTTACGGTTTCCACCTGAGAGCCACGGACAACCACGACACCGTAGGTGGAAACAGACCGAGAGAGGCACTGTACCCAGCGTGACCGGCACAAACCCAGATCTTGTACGACTCGTTCCGTGAAAACTTAACACATCTCCTCGGACAGCCTCGTCACAGAAAAGGACGAACCGGGGTCGAAAACCAGCACAGGCGGTGACCCCGAGTTCCACGACAGAGAGAAAGACAGATGATGGGCACCCATAGTCTAAACAGCTAGACCCGAGCTACTAATGCATTGATATTTGCATTGTCTAAAAACTGCTTGCCTTTTAGCAACACTTGGCTAAACACTGAGACTAGGCTCTAACGAAAGCTGTCTGTAGTGTTGGGCCAATCAGTTCGAAGGACAATGCATATATTATCACAGCATTCGTTTGCATGTTTTTTTGCCACAAGCATGTTGTGTGGCTGCTCGCAAACTTTTCACGTGACCTAACCTCATAAACAGAGCCATGCTGTGGATAACATCGGCCACGAAAGCCTTCGAGTTAAACGAACCCGTCTCTCTGTGTCGTTGCGGCCGCAGATGATGGTGATCTTCGGGCGTCAGGGCCTGCGGGACGTGCGGCCCCCATGCGTGGCTCAGAGCTTCGTGAACCACAACGCGGTGCTGCACAAGGTGTACGTGGTGGGCACGCGCTGGGTGCGCAGCCTGCGACTCTCCATCAAGAACTTCCCGCAGGGAGAGCACGGTGCGTGCGTCCAGCATTTACAACGCGCACATATTCATTCACTGTCGAAGGTAGCTCATTCGACGAGAGAACGAATCGGAGGCGCGAGGAAAGCGCAGCGAGGCGGAGGAGTCAGGCCACGCAGTTAGCCGCCGCCAACCCACCAGACACCGCATCTTATCATTATGATGTTATCGGGCCGCCTCTGTGAGGCGCAGATGTTTTCACTGTGCCACCCTGCCGCATCAACATGCTTGAGTCAATGTCATGCTCTCATTAAATTGCCACTGTGGGGGGATGCCGCCTTGCAGATGCAGACACGGTCTTCTTTCACAGCCATGAGGTCTGCAAACCCAACAAGAACTCGCCTCTCTCCGTCGTGAGTACAACGTACAAGTCATTCACGCATTCATTGTCAGAAACCGCTTAATCCTGTACAGGGTTGCGGTGAGCCGGAGCCTATCCCGGCAGACACAGGGCGCAAGGCAGGGCTATTCCCAGGATGGGACGCCAGTTCGTAATAAGGCACTGGGGGAAATTTATTCCGCAGGCCAATTAACCTATGCAGCAGCATGTCTTTGGACGGTGGGAGGAAACCGGAGTTCCCGGCGAAAACCCACGCGGACACGTGGAGAACATGCAAGCTCCACACAGAAAGGCACCCGAGCCGGGATTCGAACCCGGGTACCTTCTTTCTGTGAGGCGGCAGCGCTACTCACCGCGCTACCACGCCGCCCACAGCGCATAAGTGTTACTCTAATAATATCGTGTTCGCCCCAGAAACAGTCAGTGTGGTCACAACACTCGATGCATTCCTCCGCGAGTGTTTTTGTGCTCGAGGGAAAAAAGGTGTGTCCGTCGAATGTCCTCGCGTTCGAGTCAAACACCCCGACAGATCAGCCAGCAAGCCACTCGCTCGAGTAGCACGTTGTTCACCAGGGGACCAACTAGTCTGAGGCACGGAGGAAGGGCTTCTTGATTTTAGGAAGAGGCTTGGCCCTACCATGGGAATGCGGAATTCTGGCCACCGGCTCAAAACTGTACGGAGATGACCACTGCGTCAACTATTTTGTTAATTCGTATCCTGTGTGTTATGTATACAGTATGTTATTTGTACTAAAACGCTCCCCCCCATAGATCGTAACCTGATCGTGGTGGAGGGGTTTGCGTGTTCCAGTGAAGCCCAGAGCTATGTCACCTAGAGTCTAGCACTCCTTCTAGGGTCTCTCTTGGTGAACAGGTCTGGAGTCCAGCACTCCTGCTAGGGTCTCCTTTGGTGAATAGGTCTTGGGGGAGGTTCCAGACAAAAAACGATCCGAAAACCCTGCGACAAAAGGAAGGTTGACATCAAGAAGGTCATCCGGCCGTAATATTACGTCCAATATACGCACCATTGGGGTGCAACCGGCCAACCCAGGTCAACTTGGACAGTGGCTGTTTAAACCGGCACAGCTTTTTGCATCAACAAGAAAGCTCTGCATATGAGCTCCCTCTAGCGAAACGTGTGTTAAGCTTTTTAACGGAACGAGGCTTTAATAATAATAATGTAACATTTCTAACGCGCACATATTCATTCAATGTCGAAGATATTCCTTCGACAAGAGAACGACTCAGTGGCGCGAGGAAAGCACAGGGAGGCGGAGGAGGCAGCCAGGCGGTTTGCCGGCGCCATATTGCAACACACTGCTTCTTATTTATTATGATGTTATCGGCCAACTAATTAATGAGTGTTCCTATTGCCAATATGATGTTGTTATTTTCAACATTAGAGTAATGTGTATGGAATGTATACACCCAAGTGAGATGGTTTAAAGTTAAAGCATTCACCCATTAATTAATAATAATAATATTACAATTTATAACGCGCACAAATTCCCCGCTCAGCCAAAGCGAGACACAGATACTGAGGCGCGGAGCCAGGCTCAGTGTACAAAGGCCTGAAGAAAGAGGCGCCGGTTCCTAACGACGGCCGGACGTGTTCGCGCTCTCCGCAGCTGGACGAGGATGAGCCGCCGGTGCCCATGCCGCTGTGCGAGCGCTGGGTGCACAAGGTGGTGCACACCCTGCAGGACGTGCTCAACGTCACGCTCATCGGCGTCGACGTGATCGTGGAGAACGGCACGGGGCGGCACTACGTCATCGACGTCAACGCCCTGCCCTGTACGCGCACACCCGCGCGCGCGGGCACACGCACACCCGCGCTGACACTGGCTTCTATCTCTAACACTGGCTCCTATCTCTAACACTGGCTCCTATCTGTAACACTGGCTCCTGTCTCTATAACACGTGCAAGCTCTGGACGCGGGATTCCTGCGACGCAACGGACGGGCGATTGTCGACGACGGGGCGTCGTCACAGCGTGCGATCGTTACACGCGACGGCGTTCGATGATGATGACGACTACGATGTTTGCGTGTCGCCGCAGCGTACGATTGCGTGCCGGAGTTTTCCGAGTGGCTCGCCGACTACCTCAACTCGGTGGTGAAGTGAGGACAAGGTCTGCCCCCGCGAAGCCCGTTCACCGAGTGGGCGCCCGAGAAGCGTCGGAATCAGCACCGCACCCATCCCGCTCCCCGTCCCGCACGCGACCCACGTGGGTTCGCGTCGGGTCGGCGTGCGGTACACACGCGCGCGCGCACGCTCACGCACTCACACACGGCATCTTCATTAACACACACACACACCCGCCCGCCGATTAATGAACGAGGAAATGTGTTGCGACACCGCCGGCTTTCGGATGAAACGCTTAACGTTTTTAATAAGTGGAGATTCTCACGGCCGGCGAGCGTGGTGGGAATATTTTTTTCCTAAAGGGAACTATTGCTCAAGGAGCTGTTAATACTGCCGCAGGTGTGAGTCGGCACCACGAGACACAGTATTTGTTTTTATATGAGCAAATTGAAACGAAAAACGAAATCGCGTCAGCCTTACTACACTTTGGCAGAGGAATGCAGGAACCGTGCGCACCCATTTTGTTAAAGCGTATACTGTTTATCATTTATCCAGTATGCTATTTGTATTAATAAACAAATCCCCTGCATATTGGCCCCTCCAGTGAAACGTTTTAAGCTCCTTTCAAAGAAATATTTTAAGTAATTATTACGATCCAGGCCGGGAGGCTCAGCGGGAGAGAGAGCGGCTCGTAATGGGGAGGTGGTGACCTCAAATCCCGGTCGAGGGTTCACTCTGCCTTTCATCTGTCTGGTCAATAAAACAGGTACCACTTTGTTGAGATGACTGGCAGATGCATCTCAGCTAACTCAGGGGCTACGAATGAGAGATACGCACCAATGCCTTAATGCTCAATTGGGCAAAAAAACCAACTTTAGCGTTTGATTATTGCATAGTTCCGCTCATCAAATGTAGAACAGCTCCTTAAAGAGGAACGTGCTTCAAGTGAACGCGTAAAAATTACATTCACCTTGTTGAACGATCGCTCTGCCGAGTGCACGCGACCAAATTGCGTTAACAGCTAACTTGAAAAGCAATAGTTCGCAAGGCGTACCGTGTTTTAAATTAATCGCGTGATTGCCGTATTTTAACTCATTCACCTCTGGATGTACGGGCATATTTTTTGCGAAATCAAGTAAGCAATATAAGTGTGCCTTAAGTTATTTCCTTTATGAAAGGCGGGATCATTTCGTTTGCAGTGAGTCGGGTTGCCGTGATATCATTTCCCACAACACGATACGGTGTAATTGGAATGTTCACGGCGTGACGATTATCGCGATATCAGCTTCCCACGACTTGGTGATTGTATTTCACATTTTTACGACCTTTTGTACTCTGATGCGCTTCAAGCACGGCTCGAGATTTACTGCAACGTCATTCGACTGATATTCACTCGACCAAGCTCTGTCAAGGGTCTTCCAACATCGCTAACTCAGCTCAAGCCTCCCTATAAATCACACGTATTCTGTGTGTCCTCCGCATCTGCCTACCCACTCCGAATCCCTCCGCTTTCGTCCATATGCCTCGATTACGCCATCTAAATTAGTTCAAGCCTCCCATTGATCACGTCACTTCTGTGTGGCCACCCCCACCTCTGAATCCCTCCCCTTCCCTCCCGTGGTCGCCGCCCCCTGTGAAAACAGACACCGTTCCATGCAGCAGCGCCGAGGCCGTGATGTAAGCTTCTTCCGCCCTCTCCTCATCCCTCCTGACCCTTTGCTCCCATTCCTTTAGGATCCTTTCCCAAATATTTCCCCAGTATTTATCGTCTCTCTTCCGCGTTCTTTCCCCACGTGCTACGCCCTCGACTCTACTCCCGTTCCCAGCTGGATGCCCCAGTTGCCGGCTTTTGGAACGTTACTTTCTGCGACGCGTATGATGCGCCCGCCGTCAGCCACACGATGCATTGATGATAACCATCCAACCATTATCATAAACCGCTTAATCCTGTACAGGGTCGCGGTGAAGCCGGAATCTATCCCGCTCGGCAAACAAAGGGCGCAAGGCAATAATAACTAGCGACGGTCAATCCGCACCAGTTCTGCGTGAACGCTAACTTAATAACGGGCAGTCGTTACCCTCAATGGTCATCACTTCCTAAAACGTTGCCAGGAAAATAGATACGAGCGACGGTAACCGCGACGGAACGATGTTTCCGGCGAAACGGACGGTTTGCCGCCGTTGCTGTTGTTTTTCATCTCTTTGCCGCCGACATTGACAAAGTATCGTGGCAGCCCTGGCTGAGACACTGCTCGCAAATCCGAGTTTGGTGACGCCGTTGCGTCGCGCGTCCCCTGCCGCCGTGTTCACACAGTCATCAGAGGAGGACGTCGTAACGGATACGTGTTTATATGCTGCTGACATAATTGTTTACAATTGAAAACGCGTATCAAGTCTGTCGGCACGTTCGCGTTGGATAGGTATAAGCTAATCCTTATTAAAACCGTCGAACATGTGTTTGGTGTACATGCTCGTGCATCGCTAAAGTTGTCTTCAAAACAAAAAAAAAACGGAGGGTTAATTTTAAATAATGTCGACGCAAGCAAGGTTGTGGTTTTTTCCGGCAGGTTTGCTCTTTTTGCACGTCCTATATTCTTCATGAGCGTAACCGCGTTGTCGTCAACCTAATGGATACATTGTGGATGTGTGTGTTTATTCTCTAGCACAGTATTGTAACGATGTAGGTTTTCACGTCTCGATGTATGAGAACTGATCTGGAGAGCTGCTCTTTCGAGAGAGCTGTGTCGGGAATTCCTGCCGTCTTTTTCGCGACGTTTTGCCTCCAATGTGCCAGGCGAAACGGCACGGTGTAGAGCGGAGGAGCTCTGGACACGGCTATCCCGAAAGAGCAGCTCTTGAGAGCAATTCTCGCACACTACTGTATCCTTTCAACCTGGCTGACCGACAAAGGAAGCAGTTCAAATCATCGGACAAAAAACATGCACGACGAAAGTCACTGGCAGAATCTCTGTGTCGAGAATCCGTATCGTTCAGACTCTAGTGAAACACCAGACACACGTAAGATGTTTGTCAAAAAAATAAAATATAAATTATTTAAACGTTAACACTGTAGATTGCTCTCGTATGTGTGGACGTATTATCTGTGTGCGTGGGAGAGCGGTGGTGGAGAGGTTGGCGCGGCGCGCTACGAGCCCAGCGACCCGAGTTCGATTCCCGCTCTCAGCAGCCAGCACCCAGTGAGGAATATCTGAACCAGACCTGGGCTTCCCCTAGATCCATTCAGCCTCAAACGAGTACAAGGCGCGCTGTGTAAACATTGCCACTATAGGGAGACAGGGGCGGCCGGGTGTGGTGCTGGCCACCCACCCCCTACTGTGCCGTGACAGGCTTTATATGTGCCACTCGCTGACAGCATTTCCCCCCGACAGGCCGACCAGCGCCTTTGTCTTTTGTATAATAAATGCGACGACAATGTCAGGGTGAGTGACCGTTTGTTGAAATACAATGCCCTACTGTATTACTTGTGTACAGGTTCGCCTGGTGTAATATAACAACCGGCTCTTTCCGTGTAATCCGGGCCGGTGCTAGGGTCGTGACTTCGAGAGGAGTACAATTTCAGATGTTTTCCCGACATGACATGGGAGAATAAGTAGGTTAAATGGCGTCATCGCAGCTTCCGTATCAGGACATGTTAAAATGTCACTTGGGCCGGATACATCGCTAGGAGGGAGTTCTGGGCAAAGGTCAACCATGTCCATGGAGTGAAACCGCCAAGGAACAAGAGGTCAAGGTAACTTCATTCAGTGGCGTAGCAGGGGCGCGGCCGCCGAGGCAATTGCCCCGGTCGCAAAATTCTTAGGGGGCGCAAAATTTTAAAATAATTTGTTTTAAAGTAGTAATCATAAATACGTAAAAATAGCGCGCCCTCACAGAGAAAATCTCCCAATGTTCGAACATTCTACACAGTTTTTCAACATGACGAGGCAAATAAAAGTTGCCATGTAAGATTTTCCCCGTGAGATTTTTTGTGTGCTGACGCGGTAGTAATTTCTTATTCAATACTGGACTGCTAACGGTCCACGGGTTAGGGGGCGCAATAATTGCCTTGCCCCGGGCGCTGGCGAACCCACGCTACGCCACTGACTTCAATCCATTAGCAGTTTGGTCGTATCGCCAAACCCTTTCCACCTGTGCTGCCCTGAACGCTTCGGTCACTTTCTTGCCGGTACGCCGTACCGGACCGTACCGGCTCACTTTCACCTCTTCAACCAACGGAGCGATGGAATGAGCTCGTGTGCGGGCGCTGGGTGGATTGTTACATCGGACTAACGTGACAGACCGCGACTGTTTTGGGAGGCCTTCATCCAGCAGTGGTGAAAGGCAGGGCTATACCCAGGATGGGACGCTGGTCCATCGCAGGGCATCGGAAGCTATTTAATCAGCAGGCAAATTAACCTAGGCAGCAGAAGCTGTCTTTAGACTGTGGGAGGAAACCGGAAAACCCACGTGGACACGGGGAGAACATGCAAACGCCACGTAAAAAGGCACCCGGGCCGAGAATCGAACCAGGGACGTTGTTGCTGTGAAGCGACAGTGCTACTCCGTGCGCCACCGTGCAGTTTAGTATCAGTTTAACGTTTTCAAAATTACACATGACAGACACAGGCAGTAAAGGGTTTCACTGCCACTCTGCCACCCTGGGCATTAATCTTCGAAGTCGTGTACTGTTTCACGGCAACACAATCTGTAAACACAGCCCAGCAGTATGGATTATTAAAGAGCACAGTGTCTGCTGGTGAGTGAGTGAGTACGTTCACCTTGGCACCGTCGTATGCATGGAAGGAGAACGGAGGCGACACCCATCCATTGTCAGAAACCGCCTAATCCCGTACAGGGTCGCGGTGAACCGGAGCTGATCCCGGCAGACATAGGGCGCAAGGAAGGGCTATACCCATAATAGGACACCAGGCCATCACAGGACACAGGGGGCAATTTCGTCCGCAGGCCGATTAACCTATGCAGCAGCATTTCTTTGGTCTGTGGGAGGAAACCGGAGTGCCTGGCGAAAACCCAAACGGACACGGTGGATAACATGCAAACTCAACACAAGACAGGCACCCCGGGCCTGGATTCGAAACCGGGAACTTCTTGTTGTGAAGCGGCAGCGCTACTCACCGCGCCACCGTGCCGCCTCTTTAATATGTTTTAGGTAAAATACACACGAAACACTAAGACAAACATTTGACTAATCGACGCTACATGTGAATCGTACATAACTGTTTAGACTTACATACAAATTCGACCTTCTTGCTGTGAGGCGGCAGCGCTACTCACCGCGTCGACGGGGGGCGGACAATGTTCAGCTGTTTGTTCATTCTCCCAACTTTCGACCAGCTTCGTTCGTGGTTCGCTCGCCTGACTGGTTTGTCGGGCTTGTTGTTGTAGTTCTCGTGATACGCGCAAGGCCTAGCCGCGTACCACATCCACCTCAAGTGGAGAAACCGGTCCACGGCTATTTCTACCTGTGCCTACTCGCCCGACGGGACACGGAGCAAGATACCTCGATGAGAAAGCCTTCCGGAATAATAATAATAATATAATAATAGCAGCATTTTATAGAGCGCCTTTCACCCGAGGGTCACAAAGCGAGGGTCACAAAGCGCTGCACAACGACAGAAAAAAAACAACCATTAAAAACAAAGCAACAAAAATAGCATTCGGATACGAAATAAATAAACATTTAATTTGTTATTTTTATGTGTTTATTTATGTTTGCGTCGCATGAATCCCGTAAAGAGCTTGCACGCTCACTTGGTATTTTTCTGCTGTAATAATAAACATCTGATTATTGTCGACTGATGTATGAATTCACGTGGCCTCCCCTCGCTCTGCACAACCAGGAATCAGCCGTAAGAGGGCGTTACGCATGTACCGAATAAACCTGTCAAAGATAAGACAAAGATCCCCCGTGCAGTCTTAACGGATTACAGCGTCAAGTGCTGTTAGCGAGAGGCACCTATAAAGTCCAGCACGGCACACGAGGCGGTGGGTGGCCAGCACCACGCCCGGCCGCCTTTGTCTCCCTAGTGGCGATTTTAACATATCGAGCCAAGTACTCATTTGAGGCTTCGTCGACTTAGGGGAGGCCCAGAACCGGTTCAGAAAATCGTCACCGGTGTTGGTGGCCGTGAGCGGGAATCGAACTCGGGTCGCCGGGTTCGTAGCGCAGCGCGCTAACCGCTGCGCCACCGCTCCCCTATAACCTGCCATCCATCCCAGCACGTACACAGATCGCTGTTGCCACCTGTCCAGGTTTTTTCCCGGACAATTAGTAACAGTACATAGGCTGGATACACATAGGGTGATTGAGAAATATGTCTGGTGTAAGTTTTCACGGCTCGATCCATGGTGGCTGCTCTTCAGAGCTGTTCTTTCGGGATAGCCGTGTCACTCAGCGCTCTCCGTCTCTCCCTCGCGACGTGCCGCCTCTCACGCATGACGATGCCTTCCAACGTGGCAGGTGACACGTCGCGAGGGAGAGCGGGGGAGCGCTCGACACGGCCATCCAGAAAGAACAGGATGGCCGGGCGGACCGCCCATGGATATTCCTCGGGCCGCTCTGGCTACCAGGACTGAATCCACTCCGCGGCATCTGCTGCTGAGTTAAGAGTCCAGCTGCCGCCCTTCATAAACTCGAGGCTCTTCAAGGCCCACGTGAGATCAGGATGTTGCGAGTCAAGCGCCGGCGTTATGGCACTTCTCGCAAAAGCCCAGCGAGGCGTCAAGTGTACACCTTCACAACAATCAGATGCTTTCCAATTAAAACACGTGTCAGTCAGACGCGGTCACACTAAGCGCCGGTGAAACGCTGGATTACAAATTTTGAAGGATACGTTAATAATAATTACAATTTATAACGCGTGGCACATATTCATTCAATGTCGAAGGTTTTCATTCGAAGAGAGAAGGACTCAGAGGCGCCAGGAAAGTGCAGTGAGGCGGAGGAGGCAGCCAGGCGGTTTGCCGTCGCCAGCTTAATTGCCACACACTGCTTCCTATATATTATGATGTCCTTCTTTTCGATTCTTCGAAGCGTGATCGTTACATGACAGTTTCCAATTTCTTTACACGGTTCTTTGCATTTGTATCGAACTCTGCAAGGTCTTTTGAGCTGCAGATATTATCGGACAATTGATTAATGAGTGTTTTTTTTTTTAGTTGTGCGAGGGAACCGGAGAACCCGGAGGAAACCCACGCAGAACAAGGGGAGAACCCACAAACTCCACACAGAAAGGCGCCCAAGGCAGAAATCGAACCGCCTCGGGCAAGACCATTCTTTCAGTGAGGCGAGGATGTTACCACTGCTTACGGTTGCCACGTTTTTACCTAGTAAAGAGTAATCATTTTAGCTTTCATACGTCCTTGTGTGTGTATATGTACACAGACAATCGTTACATTCAAGTTCTTTAGTGAAATTAACTCGTTAAATACAAGGGGAAAAAATGTCCACTGTTTAATTACCGTTAAACCTACGGCAAATATCTCGCATTAGTAACTATACGTCATTTTAAACCTCTGGAATGGCCAACGCAATTATTATTCATAATCCCTTCTCTTTGTTAAATACAGTAATTATTTTGTTATTTGAATCTCCGTGCCTCTATATAGCAGAGTTAATTACAACCGACAATACTGAACACGTGTCGGGTGACACTACCCCGCAAACGAATGTCTTCCTGCACAAGGCACCTCCACTGACCCAACACAGGGTGGTCCACATGTCTTGTGACCCCCGTTTAATTGAGCCCGAACATTTTCGCTCCTTTGCCACGCATTTCTCTTTTAAATAACCCTTATTTAACTGAGAATCATAACGTTTGCGCACGCAATTTATATCTTGCTTATACAGTATTACATTATTACATGACACACCCCCCACCCACCGGTATCCAAACATATGAATCGTTAGAGCATTAAATAGCTGGAGAAGGAGGAGGGGAGGGGTGTCACAAGACATCTGGACCACCCTGTATTTGAAAGGGCCCTCCAGGCCATTAGGCTTAATGACCTCAAGGGCCCTCGACCGCGTGCGTGGGCTTCCTGGTGGGCAGCCTAGCTCCGGGGTGGCGGAGGTGCCTCCCTCTAACCCGCCGTTACTGGGCATTCAACCATTGGCTCACGGGCACCCCAGGCCAGAGAAGAGGGCACCTGCCCATCATCTAAGTGGCAACTGGTCACTCGCCTATTGGACGGATCTCATCACCTCCCCCCCCCCCCACCAGGAGGCCACCAACCCGGGTACCGATCACCACGACGCCCAGCGTTAAGGACCTCGCGCGTTGACCGCTATAAATCAGAGACGGGACATCAGGCAAACTCCCTCTGATCAACAAAGCGCACGCAGACACACACACACTGCTGCAGGATCTCCCAGCCGCCGCATCCATCACACAATCCGCCACACGTGTAACACACCCGCACACACACGCTCCCACACCCACACACGCGGGCCATACACAGCCGGGCAGAGTTTGTCGCAGCAGGGCTTTGAACGAGGAGATATACAGAGAGACATGAAGGGCCAGGTTGTGTGTGCGGTGCTCGCTCTTGTCGCGGTGGTGGCTTCGGCTCAAGAAGCCAAGAAGGCCGCGGTGACGAAGACGCTGAGTAACGGCTGGGGCGATGCCATCAACTGGGTGCAGACGTACGAGGAAGGCCTGAAGACCTCGGTGATCGACAGGAAGCCACTCATGATCATCTTCTGGCTGGAGGAGTGTCCCTACTCCACAGGTGCGTGCCCGCGCGACCCACATAACATACGTTTATTTCGAAGGCTTTTGATGACCAATGTTTATCCGTAGCGCAGCTCTTGCCGTTGAAGGTAAGTGCCGTATGGTCCAGTCGTTTTTTTTCTCCCAACACATCGACGGGTGCGCAACACTTGCGTAACTTTTCAGGTGACCTAAACTCATAAAGAGCTACGAGATAAGATAGGTAAAGGTTTAGGGGGACCCAAGCGGTTCAAGCGGCGCCTCTGGGATTCACGCGATAGAGGTGTATGAGATGTACTGATATAGGTTTGATGGTTGCTCCTCAGAGATGTTCTTTCGGGATAGCCGTGTCACCGAGCGATCTCCATCTCTCCCTCGCGACGTCTCGCCTCCCGTCGCTCGACACGGCGATCGCGAAATACGAGCTCTGAAGAGCAACCATCATGAATCGAGCCGTGTATTAGGATTGCTCTCCATAGCTGTTATTTCGGGATAGCCGTGTCACTGAGTGTTCCTTCTCTCCCTGTTGCGATGTTTCACCTCGCACGTCGGAGGCATCACCGGGTTTTTGTGAACTCGAATCGAAAGGCGGACAAACGCGGTTACACCTAATTTAAAAAAATAAAACGAATTAATCCCGTCCATCTCTATATGCCGTCTGCACCTCTCATCTCACCACACGGCCATTTATGTCATGTATCTAATCTCGCCACGTCTGTGTCTCAGGTCTCTATCTCAACTGTCATCTCACTAGGATTGCGGTTCAGCGAGCGAGCGGTGCATCCCAAATGTAATTTCCGCTGAGTGGTCCCAGTGGGTTCGCGCCGCCACTGACGGCGACGTTCACTGTTAGTCCGTTTCAATCAGTTGCGGGAGGGCATCGTCATTGTATTGTGTCCGGGGCCCCGTAATCTCTAAGACAGGCCATGAGCGCAGGCAATTGGCAGCTGCCACACCTGGGGATCCGCCTCAGCGCAACCAGGCTATGTTCCCGTTCCTGCTGTGAGATTTACAAACAACAGTTGCAGAGGAACGCTCTGCAGTGAGAGGTAGGGCTGCCACACCGAGGCACAAAAACCCGGGATGTATCATGGGGGTAAACAGACTAAGAGAGAGATAGGACTGGTACACAGTGTGACTGGTAAAAACCCAAACTTTGAATGAATGACTTGTTCCAGGAAAACGTACAGATTTCCCAGGTTAGCTGCCGCCTCACAAAGGAGGACAATGCCGGGAAAAGCACGCAAGGTGGCGACTCTGGTTGAAGTTGGCTTCACAAGCTCGAGAGAAAAAAAAAACCTGCTCAATTTATCAGACGTTACGCATTGAAGAAAGTCACGATGAAGGTGACAGTGTGGAAAACATGCAAAGGTTTTTATTTTATCAAGAAAGAGGGCTCATCAGTAATTTATACCCAGCAGAGAAATTGCAGCGTAGCGTTTTAAGTAAATGCCATGTGGCTAAACAGGAGGCAGATTTTGGAACGAAAGATGGGTGGAGGAGGCGGAATATTTACTATATTTACGGGAAATATTTGCACGGTGGAAATATTTACTGGCGTTAATGGGTGCCGGGCAGGGCCCCCGAATTATCTGCTCTTAAACATGTCAACACAATATATACACATAAAGATTACACATACTACGAAGCATCATCAGGCGTTCCAACGTGGGAGGCGAAACGTCGTGAGGGAGGTAGATAGAGCGCTCGACACTGCTATCCCGAAAGAGCAGCTTTGAACAACAACCGACATCTCTGGGTCTGTGTCGCCGGCGTCTGTGATTGAACTCGGCCGCGGGAGCACCTGGGGTGTTCGCGAGTCGTAACGGCCCCCGGTGTGAATGTCCCCGCAGCTCTGAGAACAACCTTCGCCCTGGACAAAGACATCCAAGCGTTGGCGCAGAACGAGTTTGTCATGCTGAACCTGCAGGTGCGTTCACCACCACTACTATCGCGCTCACCACTATCACCAAAGGCAAAGATCCCCCGTATAGCCTGAACAGACTGTAGGGGCAAGTGCCGTTAGCGAGCACCTATGAAGGTCACGAGGGGGTGGGTGAGCAGCACCAGGCCCGGCCGCCTTTGTCTCCCTTGTGGCAATGTTTACACACACCGCACCAGGTTCTCATTTGAGGCCGAGTCGACCTAGGGGAGGCCCAGGACCGGTTCAGAAAATCGTAAACTGGTGTTGGCCGTGAGCGGGATTCGAACTCGGGTCGCCAGATTTGTAGCCCAGCGCGCTAACCACTGGGCCACCGCTCCCACGCCCGCGCTCACCACTATCAGCACCACCGCCACGCTCACCACCACCACCACCACACTCACCATCACCGCGCTCCCAACCGATAACAGTGAGCAACATCTGAACCGTTCCTGAGCCACGGCACCTGAAATGAGCATCAGGTGCCGTGTCGGTCAGCGTGGGTTTACTACTCGATTACCGTAACTTGCCCCGACAGCCTGTCGCGCGCTAAACGGGGGACCTTTGTCTTTGTCGTCCCAACAGACCGAGACAACTGACAAGAACATGGCTCCGGACGGCTACTACTACCCGAGGATCATGTTCGTGGGTGAGTGCTCGCCGGGCTGCACACCTCGCGACCCGAGTTCGAATCCCTACGCGGGTTTTCGCCGGGCACTCCGGTTTCCTCACACAGTCCGAAGACACGCTACTGCTGCTGCATAGGTTAATTGGACTTTGGACTAAAGTGCCCCCCGGTGCCCTGTGATGGACTGGCGTCCCATCCGGCGCCATATTAACACACACTGCGTCCGATATATTAGGATGTTATCGGTCATTTATCCATCCATCCATCTATTTTCAGAAACCGCTTAATCCTGTACAGGGTCGCGGTGAGCCGGAGCCTATACGGGCAGAAACAGGGCGCAAGGCAGGGGAACACCAAGGATGGGACGCCAGTCCGTCGCAGGGCACCTGGGGAAATTTAGTCAGTACGCCACAATTAACCTGGCAGCATGTCTTCGAACGGTGGGAGGAAACCGGGGTGCCCGGCGAAAACCCACGCGGACACGGGGAGAACGTGCAAACTCCACGCAGAAAGGCCCCCGAGCCGGGATACGAACCCCGGGGACCTTCTTGCTGTGAGGCGGCAGCGCTATCCACTACGCCACCGTGCCGCCCTATCGGTCAATTAATAAACGAGTTTTTTTTGTTTGTTAAGTCGATGATGCGACTGACCCACCGCTGCCTGTTCCCACGCAGACCCGGGCCGCAAGGTACGCGCGGACGTGACGGGGCGCTACTCCAACCACCTGTACGCCTACCAGGTGGGGGACGAGGCCGTGCTGCTCGAGTCCATGCAGAAGGTCCTCAAACTCGCCAAAGACGAGCTGTAGTGACGCGGAGCCCGGAGAAACGCGACCACGAGGAGAAGGCGGGCGGGGGAGACAGCCGAGAGCCGCTCTCCGACAGCGTTACACACGCGGCATCGCACACGCACACACACTCACACAGATATGCCGTGTGTGTAACGCTCCTACAGTGTTAGACACACGGCATGGCAAGCACACACCAGCACACACAAGACAGACACACACAGACCACCCCCCCTCTCACACATCGACAGAAAGGCAACGATCCCCCGTATAGCATTGACAGATTAGGTTCAAACGCTGTGAGCGAGCACCTAGAAACCACCAGCCCCACGCGCGGCCACCTTCGTCTATCTAGCAGCGATGTTTACACACCGAACCGGGGAATCAGTTGAGGCTGAATCGACCTAGGGGAGGCCCAGACACGCACACACGCACGCACGCGCACGTGTAGAAAGACAAGGGGAAAAAACCCCGTATAGCCTCAATAAACGTTTGGGCCAAGTGCTCTTCGGAATCACCTATGAAGGCCAACACCACGCCCGGCCGCCTTTGCCTCCCCAGTGGCAGTGTTGATTTACACACTGCATCGGAGTACTCGTTGGAAACTGAGTCGACCTAGGGGAGCCGCAAGACCGGTTCACATGATCGTCACCGGTGTTGAGCCGTGAACGGGATTCGAACTCGGGTGGCTGGGTTCGTAGTGCCCCGAGATGATGACGGGACGGGCAGCCACTGTGTGGTCGCACAAACGATTACGAATCCCCCCAATTTGCTAATTGGCCATTGCTGAGCAGAGAGCATGTGCTTATGTATAATGGAATCATGGCTTTCCAATATGTATAGCATTGCCCACCCACCTACCCACCCACCTACCCACACACCTACCTACCATGCCATCTACATGGCCACCCACCTGCCCACTCACACACCCATGCTCTACTAGCTCACCTATCAACTCCCCAACCAACCCATCTATCGATCCCCCACCTGCCCACTAACATACCCACCTACCAAGTTTATACACACACACACTTACACGTATCATTGATGTACATATTTATACCTTGCATTACATCGACACATATACACAACATACGCACACCACGCTAACATTCAGTACGTACAATAATTATACACACACACAGAATATAATATTTTACGCCGCCTGTTGGGGCCATGAATTAAATACCTTTCGCCAGTATTAGCGTGGGGCACATTGCCCAAAACGAGTGGGTTATCCGTGGTAGCAGCATACACTATAATTCTAATAACAATATCGCGTATACAGCGCGTGTCTAGAAACTGGGTGCGCGATGGTGGTAGAACGGGAGGGAGGGTGTGAATGAGTCGGTTGAAGGAGTCGGTGCGTGGTGGGAGACAGCTTGCACGAATTTGGAAGCTTTCCAATGAACGAGGACATCATCGCGACTGAACCAGGCGCGTCGCAGCCGCGGGTGTTGCGGGTGTTGCGACACCCGCACTTTCACAGAAACATGATCCCATCCCCCCCACACTTTTTCCTGAGGTAGTCTCATATCATATGTTGCAACACCCGCACTTTCACAGAAACATGATTCCATCCCCCCCCCACTTTTTCCTGCAACACCCGCGGCTGCGACGCGCCTAGCCTGAACGTTGTCTCAGGCCCAACTGGCGGCGATTTTCTGCCCTGATCCGAGACAGACGACACAACACATCCCGGCGCTTTCGCGGATGACGGACGATGGCACCGCTTACATAACCGATGCCAGACACAGTCCACACGACACGCGCACTGGCTGCCGCACAGCACCCGAATCGCTGTCACACCTCCCGCTCGCTGCTCCGACAAGGCGCCTCCCCGCCGGTGTCGCCGCAGCTGCGTTTCGCAAACGCGCCACGCACCTAATCCGTGTTGTTGTTGTTGTTCGATTAATAAATTGTGCCGAGCTGCCTGATTCAACCCGCCCGCTTCGTTCACACGGCGCGCGATGTGCCCGCGTCTCGGAGTGGGTGTTTATTGCGGTGGGAGCTGCCCGTGAGCTGTTGGCAACGACGCCAGCTGTGTGACAACCTACACGGCGCGCTGTCTCTGTAACTCATCCGGGAAAGGCTGAACTCCACTATCCATCCATCCATCTATTTTCAGAAACATCTTAATCCTGTACAGGGTCGCGGTGAGCCGGAGCCAATCCGGGCAGTCACAGGGCGCAAGGCAGGGGGATACCGAGGATGGCACGCCAGTGCATCGCTGGGCACCTTGGGCAATTTTACTCAGTAGGCCAATTAACCTGGCAGCATGTCTTTGGACGGTGGGAGGAAACCGGAGTGTACCGGCGAAAACCCACACGGACACGGGGAGAACATGCAAACTCAGAAATCTGACGGTATCTCCGATGTGACAGGCGAAACTTTGCGAAGGACGGAGGAGGAACGCTCGACACGGCTATCCCGGAAGAGCAGCTCCTGAGAGCAAGTCCAATTCGCCGCCCGTTACTCAGTGGACGTTTTAATCCAGCAGAGCAATGACAATGACACACACAAGCCGTGGCTAATGTTTATTCCTCATATGGCACAGGAATGTAAAACGAGGAAAGATTAAAATCAAGATATATGCATCGTACAGAACTACAGAGATATACGTGGGATTCACATCCGACCTTGCATTCTGGTCTCGTCTGTGCATTGTCTTGCCGGCCGTACGGTGAGCAAAACGTGGTCTGTGCCACAACACACGTGATCCCTGGGCCCGAGTTGACAAACCTTACAGGCAGCCTTTGTTTTTTTTTATCTAAGCTATCCATCCATTGTCAGAAACCGCTAAATCCCGTACAGTGTCGCGGTGAGCAGGAGCCTATCCCGGTAGAAACAGGGCGCAAGGTAGGGCTATACCCAGGATGGGACGCCAGTCCATCACAGGGCACCGGGGGAAAATTTAGTCCGCAGGCCAATTAACCTATGCAGCAGCATGTTTTTGGACTGCGGGAGGAAACCGGAGTGCCCGGCGAAAGCCCACACGGACACGGGGAGAACATGCAAACTCCACACAGAAAGGCGCCCGAGCTGAGATTCGAACCCGGGCGCTTCTTGCTGTGAGGCGCAGATGTTACCACTGCGCCACCCTGCTGCCCATTGGTACGTCCACGTCCGATACGGCTGAATGTGAACCCCGGCCTGTGATTGTCTTGGAGCTAACAGCGAGCCAGCAGCACAAACACGATCGCGATGCCTCCTCGCGCAGAGAGTCAGAGGCGGGAAAGGTGCGTGGGGAGAACAGTCGATCAAAACCACAACGTGACTAACACACGCAACGACAACAAAAACCCCTCTTCAGATAAGTACAGCGAGGGTTGCAAGCAGGCGCGTCGCAGCCGCGGGTGTTTTCAGGAAAAAGTGGGGGGGATCTGGAATCGTGTTTCTGTGAAAGTGCGGGTGTCGCAACACCCGCAAAACCCGCGGCTGCGACGCGCCTGGTTCCACACGAGACACCGCCTGTGTGCCGCATCGCTACGTGTGGGAGGAAACCGGAGAACCCGGAGGAAACCCACGCAGAACAGGGGGAGAACACACAAAACTCCACACAGAAAGGCGCCCGAGCCGAGATTCGAACCCGGGAACCTTCTTGCTGTGCGGCGCAAATGTTACCACTGCGCCACTGCAGGCGGTTGTCGCCACGACAAGGACACATCACTCCGCGCTCCTCCGCTTCAATATTTAATGCCACGGCGAAGCGCTCGGGTAAATAGGTAGCGTACATTCATATTTTTCTCTTTAAAATATAACTATCGATTCTATAAATAATTGCTTATGCGGCGTTACAGTTTCTCGCCCGTATTTTTTTCCTGTAAAAGTGATAGTATATGCGCGGGTTGAGGAAACGCGAATGACACGGAGGTTTCGTTACGAGTCTGGCTGGGAGGACGGAAGGTCTCCCCTTCCGCTGGGGAGGTTCAGGACGCGGCGATACCGCGATACGTCGGCGTACGGGACAAGCGACATTCGCACCGTAGGCTTTCGCTAAATATCGGTACGGGAGTCGAGCTGTCCTCGACGGCGTTGTAGCGCAATCATCGCCACTCGTGTTATCGTTTGTTTTGCGAGATTAACGGATAAAATCCCCTCTCGATAAGCAACACGTCTCACGATACAAACGGCGATGATCTGTTAACTGAGCGCTTTGCTAAATGTGGTTGCGGAGTAACGGGCGGATTGGTGATCAGATAATGTGTGTGCGCGATGGTGACGTCGCTGGGTGGTGGTGTCTCGTCGTTGAACCGTGTGCGCGGGGCTCCACAACCGGCGAGAGAGCCGTGGTCGGAGCTCCACGCCGGAGACGTCGGCCGCTGGCCGGCGGGGCATGGTGGGTCCTGCCCGGGCTCGGCAGCGGGAGCGGTGGCGACGGCGCCGCGATCAACCGCGCTGGAGCTGCAGCAGCTTGTGCGCGATCTTCTCCAGCTCGGTCTGAATGGCCGTCAGCTCGTCACGCTGGAAACGACGCCACACGCGGTTAGACGCCGCCCTCGTTTCCACGGCGACCCCCCTAGTCCGTCCATCCATCCATTTTTCAGAAACCGCTCAATCCTGTACAGGTTCGCGGTGAGCCGGAGCCTATCCCGTCAGACACAGGGCGCAAGGCAGGGCTATGCCGAGGATGGGACGTCAGTCCATCGCAGGGCACCTGGGGCAATTTTACTCAGTAGGCCAATTAACCTGGCAGCGTGTCTTTGGACGGCTGGAGTAGCGCCCCGTAGAGATTATAAAATAAAAATGATGGAAAAGACGCGGCACGGTGGCGTTAGCGGCGAGTAGCGCTGTCGCCTCACGGCAAGGAGGCCCCCCGGGTTCGAATCCCGGCTCGGGTGCCTTTCTGTGTGGGGTTTGCATGTTCTCCCCGTGTCCGTGTGGGTTTTCGCTGGGCACGCCGGTTTCCTTTCACAGTCTAAAGACATGCTACTGCATAGGTTAATTGGCCTGCAGACTAAATTGCCCCGGGGGCCTTGTGATGGACCGGCATCGCATCTGAATCTGAATAAAAAAAAAAACCCATCTGATATTTATTTCCCAATTTGCGCCGGTGTATGTCTCCAAAGACACGTGCAAAGCGCTGTATCAACGCAATAACTTTCAAACAAAAACGTAGCATTTCGTCCAAATAACACGAGATGAAAATCACGCGCAAGGCGCAATTCGGCGTCCCAAACTCCCTGCGAACTCGCGTCGAGCGATCACGAGCGGTAAAATGAAATCCACTCACCTCTGCCAGTGCCTCAGTGCTGGCCTCCTTCTCACGCCGAGCGCTTCTCTCGCTCATCTTCTCTCCATCACCACCACGATCATCATCTCCACCATCACCGTCACGGCCTTCGTCCACCTCACCTTCCTCCTCGTTGTCGTCCTCACCGGCGTCGCCGTCATCGCCACCGCGAGGCTCTTCCTCCTCCTCCTCCTCCTCGGATCGGCGCGACGCCTCCGAGCTGGCGCGGGGCCGGGCCGCGGCGCCGCCTCCTAGCCCCGACCGGAACCTGGCGACGGCCCGGGCGACCGTCTTGCCGGCGCGCTGCCTCCGCTCGGCCGAGTCGAACTGGCCCGTGCGCTCGTCGCTCGGGCTCTCCGCCATGCGCTTGCCCAGCGGACGGCCTCCGGCATCGCTGCCGTCGTCATCGTCATCGTCGTCGTCACCGCCGCTATCGGGTGGGCCGAGCGCGCCGCCACCGTCGACCGTGGCGCCGCCGCCCTCCTCGCCGCGGAGCTTCATCTTGAGCAGCTGGCGCTCCGCGTCGTCCGTTGCCTGCTTGAGGGCCTCGCTGAGCTCCCGCGGCCGCGGCCGGGCGGGCCCGCGCGACGCGGCCGCCCCGCGCTCGCCCGCTTCCGACGACCGGCCACCGGCCCCGTCGGAAGCTTTCGCTTCAGATTCTTCTTCATCTTCATCGTCGTCATCATCGTCGTCGTCGTCGTCGTTGTCATCAATCTCCTTCTTTTCATCGTCATCGTCGGCTTCGTCGCGGCCGCGTTCTCCGCCGCCGCGCTTCCGCGCCGGCTCCTGCTTGGTGTCGTCGTCGTCTTCGTCGCGAGCATCGCCGTCGTCTGGATGATCGTCGTTTTCGTCGTCGAGTTCACCGTCGCCACGAGCTGCGGATTCGTCGCTTCGCTTGGCGTGCTGTGACGAGTCGTCTTCCTGGCTGCTCACCTTATCTGTCTTCACGGTGCCGTCTTCATCATCTTCATCTTCCTCGCTGCGATGACGTCCGTCCGTGACCGCTTTCTCCTCGTGCTCGTGCCCGCCGCGTTTCGTTTGGTCATCTTCTTCCGGCTCGGAGCGTTCTTCTTCCGAGGAAGCCTTCCTCTTCGCCTCTTCAACATCCGGGTGAGTGGCCTCGTGCTGCAGCAAGCCAGCTATCCTCTTATCTGCAATCAGGCCACCGCCAGGTTACACTTTACCACTGAGCAGACCTAGGAGAGGTCCGTGTCAAGTGCACGATGGAGTCGATGGGGCACAGCATGTCAAATAAACTGTTCGATTTAACACGTTACATTCCCATAATGCTCACAATCAATGGCCATCCATCCAGCCATCCATTTCCTAAACCGCTTGTCCTGGTGAGGGTCGCGGTGGCAGCAGTCCAAGCAAAGAGAGTGGACCAGACATCCCTTTCCTCAGCAACAGATTCCAGTTCTTCCTGAGGGGGGATTCCCAGGGGCTCCCTGGCCAGCCGAAGGATATAATCCTTCAGTGGCTTGCAACTCTTCCCCTGTGTTAGTGTGACCACTAAATGGCCTGTGGCCTCTGCTGTATTTTTCTGCTGTAATAATAAACATCTTTCTATCTGTATGATTTCAATTGCGCCGTGTCTTATGTCCAACTTGCTATATCCACAAGGCATGCCCCATGTCTTGTGTCACTGTGTATCTCGTGCCCCATGTACCGTGTTCTGTATCCCGTGTGCCGTGCCCCGTGTTCCATACCTTCTCTCAGCAGGTGAAGACAGCGATCACTGGGAGCTCGAGGCGTTGCTTCTGACAGAGCACCGGACAGAGCCTCAACCATGCAGCCCATCACCTGGACACACACACACACACAGACAAACGCGCCCCTGTCGCTCCACAGACTTATCGGGGCAACTTCTGTGAGCGAACACCTATTAAGGCACGGTACACAGGGCGGGGGGATGGGCTGGCCAGACCAAACCCAAGTGGGGGCCTTGAGGTGCAAAAGGTTGAGAACCCCTGACATAATGTAAGCCAAATATAAATGCCGTTGAAACTGTATTAATCGAAAGTAAATAAATACACACATACGGGTTATCCAAAACAGAAATTAGCGGTCAATGACATGGTGGTCACAAGACATGTGGACCACCCTGCACACCAATGGCTGAGTGAGTGGTTGCGGTGTTGGGGGGATGGGGGTCGCACACCTTGTCGCTGATGGCGTTGGCGTTGCTCGGTGCCGGGAACGCGACTCCTGCTTGGGAACACGGAGCGACCGCGCGTTACCGGTGAGCAGCGAGACAGTGGCAGCGACACGGTCTCGAGGACACAGAGGCGGTGACGCCGTCATCCATCCGTACTGCAGGCGTACATAACGCGTATCCTGTGTCGTATGATAATGAGCAGAAGAGGATATTAACTCTCCCTGATGATGTTGGCTGTAATGCCAGCGAAACGTCGGTACCATCTTTTGAGGTAAGTGAGATTTGTGCTATTTCGTTTGCTCCGGTATATCGACGGGTGCACTTCACTTGCACACCTTCACATGAACTAAACTCACAAACAGAACCTCAACTATGAAGAAGAGGATATGAAACTTGCTTGAATTCCGTGTAAGAGTCAAGTGAAAGCCGCTCCGTGTACGTTACTAATTAACACAGGTTCCCCGCTTGGCTTACATAACGTTGCGGCAAACGCTGCCAGTGAGCACCTGCCCTGCCCAACACAGCCCACAGAGTATCATGGCAGGCCGTCTTTGTCTCTCCAGTGATGATGTTACATCGCACCGGGGTATAAAAGTGGTCGTGTGGGACTAATCGGGAGATGAAGGAAGCTTGAAGTTGATGTGGTTTAACTGGGTGAGAACTCGAGAGAGACCAGGAGGAACCTCATTCGCAAGAGTCATCTTGCCTGCGTGACCAACATTAAGACAAGAAACAAAGCAACATAATTGTACGAGAAATTACAAATATCAAAGCCATTTTGGCCGTACAAAACGATTCCGCGTTTGGATCAATTAAGTACGCAGAAAGTATATATTTTGAAAACGTTATAAACGTAACGTGTCTAGACTGGACACGTGACGTTCTCTGTCGTTGTTGACATGTCGTTCTCTCCACAGCCCTGTGCAGCGATTTGTAACCCTCGGGTGAAAAGCGCTCTATAAATGCAATTATTATTATTATTAGCAAACAAATGGACGAGGCCGAATAACGACGCTCATTGGGGATATGAAACGTCTGATACACTGGACAAAATGTAATATATTATCTGTAAAGTGTCTCGATTGATTCGTCAATGGGGGGAGCATTTCACGAGCGAGACGCGATCAAATGTAAACAAATTAAATGGCAGCCAGAAATCACGGAGCAAGAATGTCAGAGTAAATGGAGCTATCGACGCGGGGAGGGGGCATAGGGGGTGGGGGGTTGAAGGGGTACGAGGGACAACCGCAGTGATCAGGGCAGCCGAGGCGCGTTCGAGACAAGGTCGCCGCGTCTCTCGAACCCTAACCCCACTCAAACGAGAGCAGCTCCCACATTGTTAGCATCAATGGCTCTGCGACGAAGACGAAAGCACACGGGGACTCCACTCTACTCGCGCGTGTCAACATGGGATACACACACAATGTGTTCGCGTGTGAGGTTTGCTGGCGCTAACAGCCATTCGTCCCGACAGTCTGTGAAGACAGTATACACGGGGTGGTCTTTGTCTGGCGGTGTAGTGGTTAGCGCACTGCGCTACGAACCAGGCCACCCGAGTTTGAGTCCCGCTGTCGGACAACACGATTGGAGAGGGCCGGCAAAACGCGGACTCTCGTAGGGAGACTCAGTCTTAAGCGAGTAGCTTGGTGCGATGCGTAACACATCATCAGTACAGGAAAGACAAAGGCGGCCGCGCGCGGTGCGAGCCACAGCAGTACCCCGTGTGCTGACCTTCACTTTGCCCTGACAGTCTATGCAGGCCATACGGGCTTTCTATGTACGCTTGTAATCATTGTTATCAGTCACGCCTTAATCCTATGTATTCACGTATGCGGTCTCGGTGGTCATGGACTGGCTTCCCATCATGGGTGTAGGCCTGCCTTGCGCTCTGTGTCTGCCGGGATAGGCTCCGGCTCACCGCGACCCTGTACAGGATTAAGCGCTTTCTGAAAATGGATGGATGGATCTCGGTGCTCTGTTAAAGTGATCACGGACGGGCAGGCGCTGTCCTTGGTGCTGAAATCTGCGATCGTTTAACATGAGCGGCACGCACTTAGGTACGGATTGGATTACACAGGCGCGCCGTTACATAAACGTGCATTGCCTCCCTCCTGCCTGGCCTAAATATAACACAGGCAACCAGAGAAGACACAATGCTTTCGCATGTACGTAAATACAACATAAGAGCACACGCACATGTACATGTATGTATGTATGTGCGTATGATAGGTCCACACTTTAAACAGATGACGAATTTAAGCGGTAAATGTACAAACTGCCAGCGCTGTTCGCGAGCACCAAATTAAGGTCTGATAGGTGCAAGAGTTGGGCGTTGGTGTAGCCGGTTAAGAGCGATGCGTGTGGTACACTAGCGGTTAGCGTGTTACGCTAGCGTTAGTGCTACGATCGGGACTTGTTAATTACAGCCGGCTGGCACTCGGATCGGCGACCCGGGAAAACGTTACTCTGCAATCGGCACACCACATCCAGTTACGGTATTCCTGTATGGCTGTGGCTACTTGTCACGCACCAGCTCGCAGTCTCTCAGCGACCCCGGTTGGTGGGGGGGGGGAAACAAAACGAAAGACAAAACCTACTTACATTCAGCGAGAACTCACGCTTCGGATCCAGTCGCTTACATAACACGTGCGGATTCGCGACATTATTACAATCCGGGCATTGCATCACTCCGGTTTCCTCCCACCGTCCAAAGACATGTTGCCAGGTTAATTGGCGTACTGACTAAATTTCCCACAGGCGCCCTGCGATGGACTGGCGGTCCCATCTCTCGGTGTTCCCCTGCCTTGCGCCCTGTGTCTGCCGGGATAGGCTCCGGCTCACCGCGACCCTGTACAGGAGTAAGCGGTTTATGAAAAATGGATGGATGGATGGCATTGCATGCGCGCATGCAAATGGTATATGTTGGCCCCGGAGAACCCAGCCTTTACGATCCTCGTCCGATTGTACCCGGGGATGTCGTGTGAGGCGGGCGGGGAACAGGAAGAGGTAGGGGGGTGGGGGGTAGGCTCCTGGTCGGGAACGGGGTCTGTTCGAGAGTCTTACCCGGCGAGACACAGGCGAGCAGAGCCAGCGGGAGCCACAGTCGCAGGAGGTTGCCGTTACAGGGCGGCCCCCGGCTGCCGAGAGCGAGTGCCATGCCTCTGTGCACTCCCTTTCTTCCCTGCCAGACACGCGCGTCGCAGCAACACGGAGCCAGTGGCAACAACGCGCGCGCGCGTGAGAGACACACACCAACCGAGCCGCCGTGCACCGTCGAGTGGCTTCGCGTTTCTATTATTAGAGCTGCTTGCTTGGGGGTGGTGGTGGTGGAGGTTACATGAAGACGGGGGGTGGTTGGATGGTTTGCTGGCTGGCTGGCTTGCGGGCTGGCGGGCGATGAGCGTATAGCGACGGTAGGGCCGAGTGAGACGGGCGACCGCGAACCTCCGTGATCCCCGCTCCGCGCTTATATGGGGACTCCGCTCGGTCACGTGGAGCACTGCAGGCGCGGATCCCGGGATGCGGGGCCCGGTTGGTGGGGGGGGAGGTGGGCTCGCAGGCACTGGGAGAGACGGGGAGGGGTGTGAACCTGATAGGGCAGCTGCCGTGGGTGTCTGGCTGCCCCGCGGGCGGCAACGCGAGCCCCGCGGGCACGCGCGACGCCCCTAGAAATTTGTAACATCGTATGCGGGACGCGGGCGGCACGGTGGCGTGGTGGTGAGTAGCGCTGCAGCCTTCACAGCAAAGAAGGTTCCCGGGTTCGAATCTCAGCTCGGGGGCATTTCTGTGTTGAGTTTGCATGTTCTCCCCGTCGTGTCCGCGTGGGTTTTTCGCTAGTTATCCAGCGGGGAGGGGTAAGCAGGTCACAACATCTCAGGGTAGCGTGGGGGGATACCGGAGTACCCGGCGAAAACCCACGTGGACACGGCGAGAGCGTGCAAACTCCACACAGAAAGGCACCCGAACCGGGACTTCGAGCCCAGGGATTTTTTGCTGTGAGGCGGCAGCACTGCCCACCGCGCCACCGTGTAGACCTGCACATATATTATAACACGTACATGTTCGCTTAGCGTGCCTAATCGAAGACAATTTATTACAAAGCAATGAATGACGCATTACATCAATTCGTCACGAGCAAACCGCGCATCCCGCAAAAATTCGCATCGCCGCGGCGACTGCAAAAAAGACGTAATTACCGTAAAAATGTTTTATCGAAATTATAGGAAACGCATCAGATACACCAGAGCTCGCCTCCACTTGGGACGCGTTATCTAAATTGCTGCATTTGACCCAACACACAGCTCGCACCAGTCTTATCTCCTAAGCCGGCACAGCTCCCGGCTCCCGGAGGGTGTCGGGAGGGGACGACGTACGACGGCATTTCAATCACGCTCCACTTGCTCGTCCGATGAAGCAATTAGATATCTCTATCAAGGTCACCGGCCTCCTCCTGCGCCGGCGCCTGGCCCACGCGCTAATTTAAGGTGCGGGGATTTGCATCGGTGGGGGGGGCGGCACGGTGGCGTAGTGGGTAGCGCTGCCGGCTCACAGCAACAAGGGCCCGGGTTCGAATCTCGGCTCGGGTGCCTTTCTGTGTGGAGTTTGCATGTTCTCCCCGTGGTGTCCGCGTGGGTTTTCGCCGGGCACTCCGGTTTCCTCCCAGGTTAATTGGCGTACTGACTAAATTTCCCCAGGCGCCCTGCGATGGACCAGCGTCTCATCCTCGGTGTTACCCTGCCTTGCGCCCTGTGTCTGCCGGGATAGGCTCCGGCTCACCGCGACCCTGTACAGGATTAAGCGGTTTCGTGCATGTCCACACTGATCACATTCATCACATTCGCCGTCGTTACCAATGCTTGTCCGTGTGTAACATTTATTTGAGTGCATTTACAGTTAAAAAAATACAGTACATAAAAAGTATATTAAATACACCGTCATAATAATAATAAAAAGGGGCTGTTTAACCGGTTTAGATTTTGTCTTTGTAAAAAGTGTTCTACCCTTCAACTTGGCGTTAGTCACGGTAATATACACTGTGCAAGGTGGCGCAGTGCTTTTAAAACTTGCATGACGAACCCGGTGAGCCGAGTTTGATCTCCAGACGAACAACTCCCCGTGACCCACATTGTGGGTGGCCTTCATCCAGAATTTGCATGACAATCTGCCGTAAATGTTAAAATGTAATAATTCAATTTCATTAGCGCGATATATTTTGTGTGTTTTCAGAGTGTTATCGAGGTTTCCCTAATGAATTGCATTACTCGTCTAGATGGTTCTCGCCTTGTCGTAAACAAGTCCGACCCACGGCACTTGCGTAGCTACCCATTCTCTTCAGCCCTGCCGGATAAGAGCTTTAAATACTAAGAGGACCATCCACAGCCTGCGGCAAAACCTCTAACGTGATTATCCCACATCGCCACATCATCTCCGGTCGCAGCCGTTCCCCGTGTGTGTTGACACCTGTCCATCTTGACTGGCTATTCTTGTCCACGGAGAACGCGAGACCTACACCGTCTGCTCATTCAGTCCTTATTTCACACTCACCAGTTATGGGGTCTTATCGTTCGCGATGTTTATCAATCTGTGTCCCGACGCGGCGGCTACTCTCGGACAAAACAGCGGGGTCTGAGAGAAACGGAATTTCGATCCTCTTTATGGCCTGTACATCTGGCAGAATTGACAATAAATCTGAGTCGAATCGAAAACCCCACACCGGTGAAAAAAAAACCCGTCCGTTATTGTCAATCGTGCGTGGTGCCGCGCGCCGCCTCGCCCATCTCGCCATCGCCGGCGCGCGAGGCCTCCGCCGCCGCGAGCACCCAGTCCAGGACGGGGCGCGCCAGGCCGGGCACGGGGCGACCGCTCGACCCGGGGCCCGCGAACGCGCCGCACCCGTGCCAGCGCAGGACGAGCCGGGCCATCGCGACGGCGCGACGGGCGTACGGCCGGTCCCCGTCCGACGCGAGGGCGGCCGAGGCGTCTCGCAGGGCCGCGCGCGCCCGCGCCTCCTCCCGCGGGCCCGTGCCCGCCCAGGGGCACTCGTGGATGGGGTGAGGCCCTTCCTCCGTCGCGGGCCATGCCGGCGGATCTCCCTGCTGCGCGGCGCGGCCGTGGGGCGGATGCGAAGGGTCGGCGTCTCGCGGCTCCCGCCCGCCGTCCACGGCGATGGACTCGTAGAAACGTTCGATCGTCCCCCTCAAGGTGGCCTCGGACTCGGGGTCGCCGGCCGCGTCGCTGTCGTCGTGGCCGTCGTCGTCATCGACGGAAGGACTCGCGGCGGCCGTACTCGCTCTCCGCGAGCTCGCGGCGGCGGCGCCGCGCTGCGACGGTTCGGAATCATCTGCGCGCCGTAAACATCGCGCGTTACACGGACGGATGCTTGTTTTTACGGCAAGAAAAAAATAGCACGGCGAGTCTCGCACGGCTCCGATACGGCGAACGTTCGAGCTGATAAATAGGGAAAGGCGCAGGCCTGCTGTTGCTCGCTCACGCCACTGCTGGCGGAAGGGCCGCTGGAGCGGGCCCTACCGAACACACCTAGAATACATTTTGAACCTCTTTTTCTACGTTAGACAGATGTCTTGGAAGAGGTGTGAGTACCCACACTTGACTCCACCGCACGGCACCGGCCGATGGAATAACTGTGGTGTTCAAGTCCCGCTGGGTGGACGGAGGCGGTGGGATTTGAGAAACGCGCGACTTCGTTTCAACCCTTTTGCAGGGAGATCGAATTGAACTAGGCCGGCGAGCTCTGGATTTGCAAGTCCGCTGGGCTGACCGTTAAACCACTGTGGCAGCGTGCTGTTACAGACGAGATGCCACGAATGAATGTGTTGTCACGGAGGAATTGTCAATCTCTCACCGCCAAAGCCAATACGATCATTAACGCTGTTCTCGCTAAAAACAATTAGCGGCTTGACGGTTATCGCAATCACGCTACCAGTTTCATCAGTATCCCCCGCCCACAAAATAACACGAGCCTGATAACCATCGATCAAAGATGTCTATATTTATAAAGTATGATGGATGTTCGTAACTACGGGGCTTTTTCAACAATAAACATATGTCAATGAAAACTGAAACCACAATAATTTCCACGTTCACAGGAACATGTCTTTCGCAAGGATATCCATATCATATTAGTAAAGGGGAAGTTTAATAAATCAACAATGCAGTTGAGTTTTTTTTCACAAAATGTAGACAGCATATTTTTGTAAGACCATGAGAGCTGTCTCCTCTCGTACATCGGCCAACATCTAAATGACTGAATTGTGAAATCACAGAGCAACACCGCTCCCTACTGATAAACTACTGCAGGCCATGTGAAACGTTGAGTCTTCACGAGCGATGATAGCATTTAAATACACGAACCGTATAAATACTAGATTAACTAATCATTTGATTCGATCCCAGAGCAGGTCTCTCGAGCAAAGTCTCGAGACTCGGTCAGCCTTTCGGCGTTATAACATCATCGCTTTGTACGTCACACGTAGGAACACGCCACCCCACCCACACGCGTGTCAGTTCAATCCCAACAACTGGCCAAACACGACGTGCTTAATGAAACGATGAATAGCGAAAGCACGCTTTGCCAGCAGAGTCAATACAGAGCCATTTACTTTTGGGGCGCCGTTTGATTAAGGGAAAGCCCGTTTACCTGGCAACAGGCAGGTGGGTCACGACTCTCTCGAGAGGGAGTTATGGGAAGCTTTAAAGGGGTTCATTCAGCCGACCGTCTGCAAACACAGCCTGCGGTTCACCATTGAATAAAGGCACTCACGACTATTTCCATCGTTCCACCGCTTCTAATCGCTGCTCGTACGCTTTGTTTTCCGCGCGTTTACGGACAAATGAGCCGCGCGGCCGATTCTCATTAAAGAGGCCGGCGCAGTGCGTTCGTCGGTATGATGGCGACGGTGTTAATGAGCTAAATTATATACGGAGGTACGCCGGGGCAACGCAGGGATGATATCGGTTCGTGTGCGGGCACGAAGTGGATTATTACGTCGCAGGATCGTGAGAGGTGGCGGAAGCTGCTGGGGAGGGCTTAATCCAACAGTAGATTGACCACGGTGGGATTGGCCACGGCGACGATAAAGCATCCCGCGAGTACTTATTCCGGGTATCCGTTGGTGTTTGAACAGCTCACAAAAGAGAACAGCTCGCTAAGAGGACAGTTGTGAACTTGAAAGTAAATCGATAGCAAAGTAAACCAATTGTGTAATGCAGTGGAAGATGCACGATAATGCTGTTGGAATTCAGACTGCACGCTATTCTTCGTCTGCGGTAATGAATTGCTATTCCCGGTTCGTGCAAGTCCATTTAGTTATTTTCGTGCCTTCTAAAGCGTGCAAGCCGAGATGAGATTGCGTTACGGCGACGATGACGATGAAAACGCGCGTTCATACGGGCAGCAGCGCGACGATTACGATGAGAAAAAAAAATCTTTTAATACACCGGTGACAGCGTTACGACGATGATGCTTAGATGACACCAAGATAGACGTGACATGTCGAGCTAACCGCGTATCGGTTTCTGTTTAGCGGCGCTCGGCGGACGCACACTGGCAACCCGAGCGCGATGGCGTTTCGCGGCACGCGTTCGCCCGTCTGAGCGCGACCCGGCCGGCGGGATCGTTTCACGTGTTCACGTTCATTAGCATTTACGCCGCGCGCAGCGTAGATGTTGACGCGACCTCAGCCGACGTGAATCCTTAAGCTGACTTTGTCATGTGAATGGACTTATTTAATATTAGATAAAATATATATGTATTTCTAAATGCATGTTCACATTAATGAACATAATTGAAAGCAGCGGTGAGTCACCACTTAATCTTTAAATTTACACCTGAGATAATGTCGCTTGAAAAGAAATAAGAAAGCACGACGCAATTAAGATTATAATTAGATTGCCAATTGAATGGTACACATTATTTCAGCCTACATGACAAACACACACAAAGGCAAAGATCCCCTGTATAGCCATAACAGGCTGTTGGGACAAGTGCTCTCAGCCAGCGTAGCACACAAGGGGGTAACATGGCCAACACCTTGCCCGGCTGCATTTATCTCCCTAGTGGTGATGTGTAAACACCCCAATTGATATTCATTTGAGGCCGAGCCTACCTAGAAGATGCTCAGGACCATTTCAGATATTCGCCATTTATGCTGGTCATGAGCGGGAATCAAACTCGGGTCGTTGGGTTCGTACCGCAGTGTGTTAACCGCAGCACCTCCGCTCTTGTTTGTCACGTGACGACAGGCAAGAAAATACTGCACGCAAATATATTTTCCATTTGCACGTAAATAATGTTAAAAGTAATTTCATCAATTACTATGGATTTTTCATGGTAATTAATATTAGCCTGGAAAGCTAATGGGCTAATGGACGACAACATGTTTGTGTTTATACGTGGAGAGAGAGAACGGAGCTCTCATTATATTTGCCCTGACCCACGATGCTCCACTGCAACGGATAATGAGTGTGTGTAGGGTAGTGCCTTGGCGTTTAACGCGGTCTCACGTTCGATACTGAGTGCTCTTGCCAATAACACCTTCTAATGCCGCAGCATTAACGAGCCCACCGGCTGTCGAGACCCAGGATGTCAAAACCGGTCCAGTTCACTTCAATAAAAATCGCTCGATCGAGTTCACCGTCGCAAATGAGACCAATCCTGATCTCGTGAGTTCTCAACCGGTTCAACAAAAGGAACAAGTACTGCTCTGTAAAGCCAACGGGGGGATGACGATAATAATAACAATAATATAAATTTATATAGTGCCTTTAACCCGAGGGTCACAAAGCGCTGCACAAGGGCCGCGAAGAGGACGGCATGTCAACAACGAAAGAAAAAAAACAATAAAAACCAAAGCAACAGAAAATAAACGATTCAGGCTACTTCGAATACACTGAAAGGTCGTGAAACTGGCAATCTTAAGAGCGGCAACAATCTGCCAGCGTCCACTAAACCGTAACTTTTCGCTCACACGCGGGCAGTGACAACGGTTTCTCTGATTCGCGACGCCGAAGAGGCCGCGCCCCGACCAAACGCCACCTCTCGCCCGTCGCCAGATGCCCGAGCTGCTCCGTGCCAGGCGCGCACAACAGCATTTTCAATCGGCCAGAGCGCGCGCATAATCTGAGATTACCGCGGGCACCTGCTTCGGCGCCTGTCTGGACGCGCCCACGTCGTACTCGCCCGACCCCGCGCGTCGCGTCGCTAATGGGGGGCCCGGCGCGGCGGCGATGGCACCGCGCCGGCTGTGAGTCAGCGCCGCGGAGGCGGATCGTGCACGGAGGTGGATTGCGCTTCCCCATGTCCGTCAAGGCGCGAGGGGTGTGGGTACCAGGGTGCGCGTGAGGATGAGTGGCGGGTATCAGGGTGAGGGTGAGTGGCGGGCGTCAGGGTGGGTATCAAGGTGAGGGTGAGCGGCGGGTCTCAGGGCGGTGGTGGCGAGGGCGCCGGGCGGCGTGTCTCGGCGCTACGTGCGGGCGCACGGTCCGCCCCGCGTCGTCCGGCAAAAGGCCAGCGGATAATGCGATCCCGCGGGGCCGCGCAGGCCCCATTACCTGCTCCGTATCGCATTACGGGCCGGCATCTGCCGCGCGCCGGCCACGCGGCGCCGCTCGCTAATTGAATAACGGCGCCGGCAACAGAACGCGGCCTGCTCGCTAATCGCATTGAATGCGCGCGGCGCATATGCCGCGCACGTCGCGGACGTAACGACGCGTCGATTCGCCGGATAAAAATCTGTAATTCCGCTCGGGAGATGGACATCAACGTATTGTGTGCGCGCGCCCGAGATAGAGGCTATTATTTACGATTCATGCAAATCGCATGCGGTTACAAACGTAATATTTTTTTTTTTACTCTAATTTTACGCCCGTTAGCTTCATGTCAAGGGATTAAGTTTTCTCCCTTCGGATGTGTGGTGAAGCAGCGCGTAGCCCTTCATGTTAAAGAGCGGCCAACTGAAGTGGATGTCACGGTGCAACCTCGCAAATCACCTTCAAGTGACCTCTGGTCCACGCACAGTCGACGGTAGTGATGCTCACTCGTTCGGCGACTCGTATGCTAACGTCACGTTTTGGTGGAGTGGTGGCGCAGCGGACAGCACACCGCGCTATGAACCCGGCGATCTGAGTTTGATTCCCAGCAATGTCAGTCGTTGGTGGCGAGTGATCTCCTACATCGAGCCGCGAAAACCTACACGAGCGCACCCTATTAATTTTCACTCATTTTCACGTTACGCGTATCTCGTCGCTGCTGCCGCAAAACTGAACGCGGGAAAAAAAAATAGACGAGTAAGACTGTCGTACTGTGCAGCGATACGAGCACAACGCGTGACTAGAGCAGATCAAACCGATCGCACCCCAAGGCAGGCGAACCCACTCCCGCTGTCATCGTATCCTAGGGCAGCACGCCCACGCGGCGTTCAGACACACGCCGTGCAGCCGAACGTTACCGCGCGCACCTCTCGTAGTCCTGAGGCTCAAAAGGATTTTATATATATATAGACACAGATGTCCCATTTAGCCGTAAAGACCGTCGGGGTGAGTGCCACATATCAACGCGGCAACGGCGCATGAATGGGGTTTCATCAGCGCCTTTCATCCCCGGCCACTCGTGCCTGTTAAGTAGAGAACGGGGGAGACCGCGATGCTGCAAGTGCTCACTCCGAGATACATCGACCTATAGGGTGTCTTGATGTAGTTTGCACGGCTCGATGTACAAGAATTACTCTAAAGAGCCATGCTTTCGGTGTAATTTCAATTAATACTATTACATTACAGTACTTGTAACCTTATACTCGACACAGCGATCGTGGAAGAGCAGCTCTTATGATAAATTCTCCGCAATCTAGAGGACATTCAGACCACCTATCCCTTGACTCTCAGTTTTCTGTCTCCCCGTTGTTGATATGCCGTTCTCGCCACAGCTCGGATTATATAAAAAAAAAAAACCCCCCAAAAAAAAAATGTTGCTGATTTTCCTTCTCTGTCGTTGTTGACATGTCGTTCTCTCCGCAGCCTTGTGCAGCGCTTTGTGACCCTCGGGTGAAAGGCGCTCTATAAATGCTATTATTATTATAATTTGCTCCACCTCTGTGGTGGTCACCCTCTTCGGCGTGTTCTGGCTTTTGACTGCCATCCACAGTAAATCTCGGGGCACACGGTCATAGGCTTTCTCCAGATCTAGATCTATTCAACAACGCACACAATTAATCACTGAGCCAGGCTTCGCCTCCCATAATTCGCACGAGCGCACGCGCTTTAAAAAGAATGCGCACGCTACAAAATGGAATGTATTATTATTATTATCATATTACTTACCCATGTCAGACGTGCAGTTTGCACGTACACAGAATCATGTACAAATTCAGTCTTCACAACCAAAGAGGTTGTTGTACTTAATGTCATCCCTCTACACAGCTAGAGTTGTGTGAATATATCTACACTGATGGAAAATCCTTATGCAGTGGCTGACGAAACTGGACCTGATGTAGTGGAATGGTTCAACTGCGCCTCAAGCAACAACCCTTCACACAAAAGGAAAAATAACTCGGCCGCTAAATAGAACCCTGACGAGCCAAGACATGTTTATCATCTCGAGGCATGACCGGAATTTGAAAATGAGATTTGAAAAATATACGTTTACATCTATGTGCGCACGACACATGTCAATCCACTGCTGGAGGAAGACTTCTCCACGTTGTGCAGGTCATGAGCATTATGTGACCATACTTCACCACGCTGGTTGGTGTAGGAGCATAGTAAAGTAATAGATTTTTATATACTGACCTCTGCTGACAACATAGCTTACAACAGGGTTTCGCAATATTTTGCACCTCAAGCCCCACTTGGCCTATGTGGGATGTTTCCACGGACCAATATTCGGTGCCCACTGGTGGGTCACGACCCACCGTTTGAGAACGACGGACCTACTACACCGATTGTAGTGGCTCGCGTTCACCAATCTGAACTATCCAGGATGATCAAACTCGCTTAGCTGCCCTGATCTGACATCTGACGAGATTCGTTGCATTCCGGATGATTTAATGTATCTACAGTACTGTACCACTAAGACCACATGAATCTTGCAATGCAGGGTTAATTATGAAAAGCAATGTGTACAGGTTGAATAGACATGAAGGCTTTTGTTACCGGCACTGCAGGAGGGAAGCTGCGAATCGGTGGTAGGAAAAAGGTCACACGTGGATGGCAGCGAAAGCTTTGGGCTTTCCTGGGAGGCCATGGAGGCTTGGCAATGTTATCCTGCGTTAGAAAAACAACCAGGCACACACAATTACTGAGACAGTGCTTGCTGACAAGGTAAAGGGGCTGTTGTCATAACCCAACATGCACTGCCTGTTTGGGTGATCTAGTGTTGGATGAGGGCCTCTGTCCACCATATGGGCCGTTAGGGATATTTGACCATACTTCACCGTGCTGGTTGGAACACGTTCGTAAGTGTGGAAGGAGTGCAGAATGACAATGGATGTTGTGGTGGTGTTCTCGACTGCCCACAGTTCCTACCACACTCGTCTTTTGCTCTCGGTGGTCACACATCCATGTGCTATCCAGGCTCAACCTCGCTTAGCTTGCGGGAGAGGGCGCATTGCTGCTGATTTGGTTATAGGTTGTCAATGTGAACTGAAATGAGATACCCACCCAAATCAGTTTCAAAAATGCAGTCATAGTGTTTATATTTTACGAAAGAACATACATGCTTTTGAGATCTTTGCGTGGAAAATAAAAAAATATTTAATACAGTACTGTAATGTACTTTTTTAATGTGCAATGTGGCAAGTTACTTATTTCAGTTCATTCTAAAACAGCAAATCAAAATTTGTATTGGACTTGCAATACATTTTCCATTAAGAAAATAATTCCATTTCACCTCATTTGCCTGTCATTTTCTTTTAAAGTCTACAGCACTCCCAAATACAGTGAGCAGACACTCAAGAGATTCAAATGACCGGCTGTACCCAACGAAATCTAAAAGTGCACACTGCACATCCCATTTCATTAGCACATCAGTCCTTGCCTCTTCGAGCCCTGGGCAATAGCACTGAATCGTTATAAAAGTCACAAAACCCACTTCACAAATGCTCAAGACATTTCATCACGAGCTCAGCAATAATAAAATAATTCAGCATTTCACTGCATTTAAAGCTCAGAATGCAGTTTAAGCGTTTAACACTGGCAAGTGTTTCCACTTTCAGTTTTTTTCCCCTTTCAAAAAGGTTAGTTTTTGTTCCCAACATTGCTATACGCTTCATATGTACTTCTCTTCATACTTAATTCATATCACAGACATGTGTACGAGTGTATCAGCTCTTTGTCGCGAGATGCCTATTTAATATTGATCTTCTAGGTTGGGTGGCAGAGGAGAGTGCGCCGGCTATAATTCCATCATGCATTAATAACAAGTGACGCAGCTCATGACCTTTACAAAGTTCTCAATTTCAAACAGAGGTCTTTTACGAACGAGCCTCCTGAGTGTCTACAATTCATCGGCATGTCAAACCTTGGTGGGTGCGCATCGGAAAAATCAAACCTATATCGATACTGAGAATTGAAGAATAATATTATTACAATCTATAACGCGCATATTATTCGTTTAATGTCGAAGACCTGTTTTCGAATGAAGGACGACAGCCACTGTCAAATGTTTAATAGGTAAGCGTTAACGAGGCTGCTGGATTTAACAAGGTTATGCGAGTTTGTAAAATGCGATATGTGGTTTACATTTCACATCCTGAGATCTGGAAAACACCAGTATTTCAAGACATCACGTTACCTTTGGCCGAAAACTAAAAAATTAATTGACAAATGTTCTTCATTTATAGTACAGTACTGGACTTTAATAGTTTAATGCGCATGCATAAGTGATGAATGGACAGAATGGCATCAAGTGACATTGAAACTGGCTGTCGGTATGCTCGCCACCAGGCCAGTTAGCCTGGAAACCAGAGTTAGATTCCAGATAATTTCCACATAAACTAAGAAAACTATATTCCATCCATCGTCAGAAACCGCTTAATCTTATACAAGGTTGCGGTGAGCCCGAGCCTATCCCGGCAGACACAGGGCGCAAGGCAGGGCTATACCCACGATGGGACTCCAGTGTATCACAGGTCACCGGGGGCAATTTAGTCAGCAGGCCAATTAACCTATGCAGCTTCATGTCTTTGGGCTGTGGGAGGAAACCGGAGTACGCGGCGAAAACCCACGCGGACACGGGAAGAACATGCAAACTCCACACAGGAAGGGCTCCCGAGCTAGGATTCGAACCCGGGGCCGTGTTGCTGTGAGGTGGCAGCGCTACTCACCGCGCTACTTTAGTTGCCACCTCGGAGGAACAAAAAACCCCGGAACATATCATGGGGGTAAACAGAATGAGAGAGCACCGTACCCTGCCTGTGTAACTGGCGAAACCCCGGACTTTTGATAATAACTTATTTCAGGGAAACGTACGGATTTCCCAGGACAGTCGCCGCCTCTAACACGAGGACGATCCGGGGAAAACCTGGGCGGGTGGCAACCCCCGCATAGCCGTGACTCCAACGTAGCGGATGGAGGAGCGCTGGACACGGCTATCCCGAAAGAGCAGCTCTTCAGAGCAATTCTCAAACATCGAAAACCTGTATCAATACAGTGCTACGATCAGAATGTTAATTAAAACAATTAACCAGTTTGTAGATGTCACGACACAATGGTGAGGAAGCAGCGATGTCTGAATCGTTAAAATTGGCTCAGAGGCCTAGTATACGAGTTTCGCCTCCAGGACGCTACACAGACGAGCACAGCGCAACCGCTCACATTGTGCAATGAATTCCCATCGTTTAACGTCGCGTTAACATTTAAACACAATTGCAGCGCGTTAAATTGTAATGATAACGGTCGACTCGGTGCGTATAGCCACCGCGCTAGTTACACCATGCCGCCTGATCCCAGGCTCCGTAACTCCGGGTACGACCGCCACCGCGTGGTTTTTTGTTCCGAGTCAGTGCTGGGAGTCACAGGTTTATACCCTTGACTTAAGATTATAAACGTTGCCTCCCGGTAAATCATATAGAAGTACACTTAAGATATTAAAATTAATAATTAAGGGTAGGATAAATGCGGAGGGGTTTGGGCTTTGCTTATATATTATCTTTAAATATCACGAACCAGTAACCGTTTCTCTCCGCTGCCCTGTGCAGCGCTTTGTGACCCTCGGGTGAAAGGCGCTCTATAAATGCTATAATTATTATTATAACACTCAAATATTACGTCATTGGAATTAGTCTCGAATTTGAAATGTTCAAATTTGTTGACACTAACTTATATAGAGCACATTCATATTCAACGACCAAGCAAATGGACCCAGCAAACATATTGTGTACAAAATTCATTCTTTATACTTTTAATCGATGCTGAAGTCAGAAGAAAACAGCGGTTGTGGACCACAAGGGACATTCAAGATTCATAAACACATCCCAGCAATAGCCGGGCAACCATCCATCCAGTCAGAAACCGCTTAATACTGTACAGGGTCGCGGTGAGCCGGAGCCTATTCCGGCAGACACAGGGCGCAAGGCAGGGCTATACCCAGGATAGGACGCCAGTCCATCACAGGTCACCGTGGGTACATTTATTCCGCAAGCCAATTAACCTATGCAGCAACATGTCTTTGGACTGTGGGAGGAAACCGGAGTGCGCGGCGAAAACCCACGCGGACACGGGAAGAGCATGCAAATTCCACACAGAAAGGCACCCGAGCTGGGAATCGAACCGAGGGTGTTCTTGCTGTAAGGCGGCAGCGCTACTCACCGCGCCACCGCGCTGCCTCGGTCAAACAGACACCGAAATTGCTATAGCCTTTGGTGTGCGTTATGGTCTTGTAGTCTCCGTGTTTGCTGTGAACCCGGTGGTAGGAAACATCCCAGCGGGGTTGTGATTGGGATGAGCCGTGTGAGTCATTCATTCATTGTCACCCACGTGAGTGTCTCCGTGGACTGACAGCCCATCCTGAGAGAGATGCACTCATAGCCCTGCAAGCGGTGCGAGAGAATCTATCACGTTGAACTTTAGAGAAACACAGTGATGTATGTGTGTGAGTGTCTCGGTATCAGAAACTGTGCAGTTCACGGTAGTGTAGTGTGGCTGGCGCATTGAGCTACGAACGCAGAGTGAGTTGAGTTCGATTTCCAATCGGAGGGAAATTTTGAACTGCTCCTGCCTCCTCCCTTAGGTCGACTCAGCCGTAAGTCAATGAGTTCATGGTGAGCTGTGTAAATCAGCATCAGCGCTGCGGAGACAAAGGAGACAAGCCATGTTTTGCCGGATTTACTAACCGCTTGCTAACGGAATGGTGACAGAGTGGCAGTCGCTCCATCACTATGGAACGTGTCTGAGGACGTGCATCGACGAGATGGAGCGATGAAATCAGCTCGTGTGCATGTTCTGGGTGGATTGTTGCATTTGCATGACGGCGATAGACGGCGACGGCTTGGCGGATGCTTTAAGCAAGCTGTGGATTGATCATGGCTGGGGATGATAATGATGAAATGAAAGTGCAAAACGGGAGACCTGTTTGCGTGATCGAGACACCTCGGAATGTTTTTCTTTTCATAGCAATGCCGTGTTTGCGGCTCGAACACGAGACGTGGAGTTGGGATGATTGATGGGATGCTGTGACTCCCAATCCTCCCTCCCAGCAGTGCATCTCGCCACGTGAATTTCAAGAACGGAAAGGTCAACCGGCAGGACTCCTGAATCCCCATTAGAGGCACCGTGTGGCTGGCGGCGTGCATCCCACGCTGCTGATATAAATAACCCCGCATCCCATTCCATACAGGGACACCCGGCCAATTGCTCCCAAATGCTCTATGTCATTCATTTCATTCCATCCATCCATTGTCAGAGACCGCTTAATCCTGTACGGGGTTGCGGTGAGCCGGAGCCTATCCCGGCAGACACAGGGCGCAAGGCAGGGCTATACCCAGGCCATACATAATCCACTTTTATACGATACTGCATTTAGCTATACTGTATATAGGTGGGATTCGTTGTATTGCCGTAGTGTAGCACATATTCGCATTTTAATCATGGATGCATCGTGTAATGGAAGTTTTCATCGATCCAGCCGGTCTCCATTTGAATGTCACAGCCTCACCGCTATTTCAAGCACGAGGAACACATCACACGGATTAGTGTATTGATTTACCGATGTACACTACAGTATACATCCTAACTCGATGGATGCAACTCTCTCCCCACTGGCCTCCAAAATCTCTAACTTAGTCTCAGACCACAATGTTCTAGGCCCCACAAAAACGAACACTCGCTCTAACGCTGTGCTTTAGAGCAGGGGTTCCCAACCGATCGCACCTCGAGGCCCATTTGGGCCTGGCATCCACATACCACTAGGTGGCGCTCGCGGCCCACTGATGGGTCGCGACCCACCGATTTAAATGCCTCGTGTTCACCCATCCATGCTATCCGGGATCCAACTTGCTGAGCTGCCCTGATCTGACATCTGACAAGATTGTGTGCATTCCAGGTGATTTGGTCCAAGGTGTATTTCCTCATTGAAATGTAAATACAGTTGTTGAACCAAAGTATGACATTACCAACGGCCATGTCTTATATTTTCTACCCTGTTTACATATAGGGTACTTTTGTGCAAAGTGGCTTAATGTGTCATGTTCTTGGCACAATCACGTGGAGCTTCATAAATGCCGGTTAAACCTAACGCACTGACTAATTAACGTATTAACTCGGTGATATAATTTGTAGACCCTTACAGTCAGACCCGCTCACATGTTGTACAGTACCCTGCAGTTTGATTGAAAAATCCTGAACGGGCTAAAGATGTGGGCGGCACAATATGACACGAGAAAGTTTGACGAAGGAAGCTCTGGAAGAAAGGGTGTTGGGAAAGAAGTCAAGTGGCCGAGAAGACAGGTGCTGTTTGACGTGAAGCAAGGCAGAGCGGGCCTTACAGCGAGCTGAACATGAAAGCTGAAGATCGGACAGGATGCATGGAGTTTGAGTCAAATATCTGCCATTGAAATTGCCCCCAGAGCCCTAGGACGGACTGGTGTCCCATCCTCGGTATCGCCCTACCTTATGCCCTGTATCACCCGGGATAGACTCCGGCTACACCGTGACCTAGTGGAGGATGAAGTGGGTACTGAGAATTAATGAATGAAGATGTGGATAAATAATGTAAACTGGAGGACAAGGGGCTGCGCGGTATCGCGGTGAGTAGCGCTGCCGCTTCACAGCAAGAAGTCCCCGGGTTCGAATCCCGGCTCGGGCGCCTTTCTGTGTGGAGTTTTTATCTTCTCCCCGTGTCCGCTAGGGTTTTCACTGGGAATTCCGGTTTCCTCACACAGTCCAAAGACAAGCTGCTGTATAGGTTAATCGGCCTAACGGACTCAATTGCCCCCCGGTGCCCTTTGATGGACTGGTGTCCCATCCTGGTTATAGCCCTGCCTTGCGCCCTGTGTCTGCCAGGATAGGCACCCGCTCACTGCAACCCTGTAGATGATTAAGCAGTTTTTGATAATAGATTGCTGGATGGATCCATTGACAGGCCTTCACTTACATATAGGGTGCAACACCGAGCACAGGACGTCTCGTGATTGGTATACACGGAGAGCTGCACTGGAAATAAAGTTGGTTGTAAAAAGGCCTTGTGCATCAACTGTTCACGGGTTGGCCACATAAATAAGTGAATCGTCAACTTGACACTCTTGCACACCGTATTGCTTACTGCATGTTGGCTTTCAAGACCCGTGCTGCCTTAATGAAACACCAGGTGTGGTGTTGCTTGTCTATGCAATGTGTATGGCTCACCAATACAATAATAAACACATAAAGGTATATGGGAGCTGCATGTGGGGGTTTATGAGACCAACACGTGTTTCTTAAGGCTACGACGGAGCAAAAACATGACCACAGGTTCTCAAATAACGTCGCAAAATATTCGTCGGGGAATTTTTGTCTGAACAGGTTAACTCGCTATTAAATATAGCGTACCTGGGGCAGTGCGGCAAAAGCCATTACAAATTTCATTGCTGCACTGCTTACTTATGCCTATAAAATAGCTCACAGCCTATAGCACCTGTGATGCATTGTGGTCACCCATCCAAGCTCTATCGAGGCTGAACCTAGCCCAGCTTCCGAGATTTGTGACGAGATCGAGTGCATTGTTATGGGCGATTTGGTTACTTGTGGTCGCGTGCGTGTTCTATGGTTTGAGCATTCATCGGAAAACAAACGAATCTTATCCGTGAACGTGTCTTGGTGACATCCTGGGCCTCTTGTCACGCGCCTGAGTATAGAAATACACTTTGGACCCAAATCAACACAGGGCATGTGCCTGATCACGGGCATCCATGGGACCTTTAATAACAACACAGCCAGGGTTGTCCCCTGCCCAGTTGTAACCCACGAAATCTGAAACTTGGCATCCTGGCCCTGCTTCATAACAGATCGAGCGATCGAGCGGATATGGAATTGAGACTGCGCTTTGCACCATGATGCCTAGAGAAGAATTGCATTTGAAAATGTTTCCTGATAAACGTTTGTTTTTAAATTAGCATATGAATAGTTACCTATTAGTAGTTATTGATTAAAAGAAAAATCCTGATTTAATCAAAAACGTATGATTCAACGCATTAGTATTATACGTAGAATTATACATTCCTACTGGCACATTGAATTGTGCGTCCTGATATGGACTGGCGTCTAATCTGGGTATAGCCTTGCCTTACGCCCTGTTTCTGCCGAGATAGGTTCCGCCCCACTGCGACCCTGTACAGGATTAATCGGTGACTGAAAATGATGGTGATGACCTTGCATTATGGGTCGAAATGTTGTCGTGAGCTCAGTGGGATTCTTAAGATGCCATAATACATGTTTTAAGTGTAAACCTGGGTGAAACGAGGCCAATTTGTGTATTTTTTCCTAATTCACTCTCTCATTCGGCATTCAAACATCTGCTCTTTACTACATGTGCCACAGGCTCTTAAACCCGCCAAGGCCTCGTCACCAGCTATGGTCAATCCACTCTTGGACGAAGGCCTCACATTGCCTGTTAGGCCTGCTCTTGCAACCTATGCCACAAGATTCCTTTTTGAGTAAACACTTATAAGGGTTAGGGTTGTAAGATTTGTTTAGCTGCATTTCATGAAATATGTAATATACTCTGAAACTCTTGTGTGTTCGCAGCCCATTACTCTGATAATTGATTTACTCCGAAGAAGGAAAACTAGAGCCGTTGCCAATGAAAGACGTTTTGAAAAAAAAAAAAATCAAATGAGCAAAGAAAGCAATGTTATAAAGTATGCCGTGGTGTTTAATTAGCGTCATCTTATGAACGAGTGAAATATGTGAGCGGGAGAGAGTACATTTACACATTATGTCTTTCTTAGCCAGTGATGGCTTTGATTAATTGTCGCTTCCCGTCCCCGGTGGTGCTCTTTCTCATCCCCCCCACGGGACACCGACGTGGGACATCAATAGTTTCCCATTAACAAAACACACTGGACTCAAAAGGAGCGACTACAGTAAGCTGCCTTCATTATATAGAGAAAGAAAAAAAACTATCGGTAGGAAATTGCGACGATCACTCAAGACTGTTTCATATCAGGGCATGTTTAACCGTGTGTCTCAGCGGTGGAGCCAGCGGCTCGAAATCGGAAGGTCGTGACCTCAAAACCCTGCTTGAGTGGTTGACTCAGCACATCATTTTTTTATGATGTCGATAAATCGAGTACCACTATGTTGGTAAGTCAACACCGGTTATCGTGCGGGTGAACCCGTCCCCACCATATGAATGTGGAATTTCCACCACTTTCTGTGGGCTGTAAACAGGAAATGACCGCAGCATCGCTGCTTATCTGAGTAGGAAATCACTGACATATCTTTACTGTGGTCGGTTAAGCAGTGCGTATGTTGGCCACGTGAAAGCTTTGGTATGTTCTCGCCCCCTCCACGCACATGACCGCAGTCTCACGATGGGTTCAAGGTCCTTCATGGTGTCAGCAAGTTTCGGCTCATATTTATACACCAGCTGCTCCCAATTCATTCTACCTCCTCGGACAAGAGACAACAGACACAGGTGAGGCTGTTTGTCTGTACAGGGGAATGTTGCACACTGCATATGCAGACCTAACTAACACGCACGTTAAAAGTGGGCTCTGTTTGGCCTGTGAATCCATGGGCCAGTGTCTGGCAAATATTTGGCATCCTGCCTCTCTGCATTCCTCGCGCCTTGAAAGGCGTTATACTCTATCTTCGAGAGTGATCAAAACTGCGCGGCGCGTTTTTCGTTGTAGATTATTATTATGAATCAATGAGTGGCAAGTAAATCTGAAACAAGAAAAACAAGCGTTGGTGTTGTGCGTAAAAAGTTTCCGCTTGGGAACAACTGAAACCCGGGACGCTCAGTGCGGACACACGTAACATTACAACCGCCGAGCGCCGAGTGGTCACGTGAAGTGTCGAACGCTCGCCGACAGGAGGTCACGGGACAGACCCAGATATCATGGGCTGCTTGACCGAGATGACTGGCAGATGCACCACCTGTGCTTCCCTATTGTGCCATCTTGCTGTGTTTTGGTCGCTCGGCTCGCTGTTGTGAGCGTCGCTTCTTCGCCCTCCGTTGTTGCCGGTGGCCGACTGCCGAGTAGCGTCCTTCACGAACCTCCTCCACAGAGGTCGATCTTGACACCCTGGTACCAGTTTTCAGCAAGTCCACCCAGCTCCAGGTCCTCCTGCGACGCATCAGTCCATCTCTTCTCTAGCCCGTGCCGCGCCCGTTTAGCCCCATCTCTATCCGGTCAAACAATACGATCGCTGGGCATGCGGGCTACATGACCCAGCCAGCTCTGCCTCGCCTGCCGGAGGAGCTCACTGACGAGACCTTGTCCAGATCTTTCTAATATCTGTGAGCTCCTCACACAATCCAGCCTGGTTAAACCCAAGATGGACCGCAGTCAGGCGCAGCCGGAAAGTTTCCAAACGGCGTAGATGTTCCGCCAGCGGGGGGGTCCACGTTTCGCTGGCACAGAGAAGGAGACGGCATGCCCACGGCTGAGAAGACCCGGAGCTTCGTGCAGAGCGACAGGCCGGGCAGCTAAAAAGCTGGTACCATACACACATACACGCAAAAACACACTTACTCCCATCATACACCAGTTTGTGCGTGGGGTTTGTTTTGCGTGGCAGGGCAAGATGAAGGCGTCGCTTCTGCTGCTGTCAGCCGTGGTGGTGCTGGCCGTGGGTGTCCACGCGTTCACCTTCCGCATGCCGGAGGACGGCGCCGACACCTGGGTCGTCCTCGTGGCCGGTTCCAACGGCTACTACAACTACCGCCACCAGGTACAAATACAAACAATGATTTTACATTTATAACGCGCACATGTTCATTCACCGTCGAAGGTTACTCGTTCGACGAGAGAACGACTCGGAGGCGTAGCGAGGAAAGCGCAGAGAGGCGGATGAGGCAGCCAGGCGGTTTGCCGGCGCCATATTGCCACACACTGCTTCCTATATAATAATAATAGTATTTTATAGAGCGCCTTTCATCCGAGGGTCACAAAGCGTTGCACAAGGGTCGCGGAGAGAATGGCATATATATTAGGATGTTATCGGTCAATTGATTAATGACTTATTTTTTTAAGTTGCGGGAGGAAACCGGAGAGCCCGGAGGAAACCCACGCAGAACAGGGGGAGAGCACACAAACGCCACGCAGAAAGGCGCCCGAGGCGGGGATCGAACCTGCGGCTCGGGCAAGACCGTTTTTTCTGTGAGGCGCAGATGTTACCACTGCGCCACCCTGTCGCCTCTCCCCAGCGTGTAGGCCCCGACTCGGCACTCGGGCTCAGTGGCGCGGCTGGTTTGGCACGTGGCGGTGGACCTTCGCGATTGATTTAGATAGACGTTTGTTATTTACGGCAGAAAAATACCCGGTGAGCGTGCAAAGCTCTTTGCGGGATTCCTGCGACACCGCAAACACGCGTGTCTAAGTGACTGAGGGCGCCTCGTGGCACCAATGCCGCGACTGGGCCACCCATCCTTTTTTTTTGCACTCTTCCGTCTTAACGTCGATTATGTTTAACCCTTAATATGCTTTCGTTTTTTCATTATCGCAATGCACAGCCTTAATCTTACATGGTTTTTAGTAGAAAACAAATGTGTGCAATGCTATGTATTTTGGACTTTTTTTCGTTGAACAATTGCGTGCAATGCCGTGTCTAAATGGTTTTTCTTCTGTTGATTTAACATCTTGTTTTAGTTATTTATAATCTTGTATATATTTTATTTTTGTCAGCTACTCGTGTGTTTGTTGTGTCAATGCAGGAGTCCCGTAAAGAGCTTGCAAGCTCACTGGGTATTTTTGTTCTGCTGTAATAATAAACATTCGTATCTGTATCCTTGGGCGGCACGGTGGCGCAGTGGGTATCGCCGCCGCCGCACAGCAAGAAGGTCCCGGGTTCGACTCTCGGCTCGGGGTGCCTTTCTGTGTGGAGCTTGCATGTTCTCCCCCGTGTTCGCGTGGGTTTTCGCCGGGAACTCCGTTTTCCTCCCACCGTCCAAAGACATGCTGCCAGGTTAATTACCCTACCGAGTAAAATTGCCCCAGGTGCCCTGCGATGGACTGGCGTCCCATCCTCGGTATACCCCTGCCTTGCGCCCTGTGTCTGCCGGGATAGGCTCCGGCTCACCGCGACCCTGTACAGGATTAAGCGGTTTCTGAAAATGGATGGATCTGTGTGCTTGCACAAGGCTCAAGGCCGGCTGAGAGCCTCGTGAGATGTGCCCCCTCACTGTGAGTGTCGCCGCCCGCGTTGTCGCTCCATCGTACGCCAGGCGGACGCGTGCCACGCGTACCAGATCGTGCACAAGGCCGGCGTGCCCGACGACAAGATCATCGTCATGATGTACGACGACATCGCCAACAACGAGGAGTGAGTTCTTCTTCTTCTTCTTCTTCTGACCCGACCGGTCTCACGGCCGCTAGCCGGCTCTGCATGGAGGTGTGCTGCTCGTTGTCGCGAGCGTTGCACCCCGTCACCGACAGTCGACGGTCGTTGACAGTGACCGCTCGTTTACGCACTCGTAGACAAATGACAATGATGCTCATCAACCCCTAGTGACACCCAGGGCCACAGCTGCCATTATCGTCATTACCTTTGCAACCCCAGCTCCGCGACCGTCAGCACGAGTGGCTTCTCTCACCCACGCAGCCAACGCTTATTCTCCACCACCGTCACCTCCCGATCCACAGGAATCCAACCAAGGGCATCATCATCAACAAGCCCAAGGGACCTGATGTGTACAGTGGCGTTCCCAAGGACTACATCGGCGAGGTAACGGTGTAGTAGTTATCCAGAGTAAAGCACCGTTTATGAGTTTAGGAGACTTGAAAAGGTATGTCAGTGTTGTGTGCCCGTCGACGTGTTGCTGAGTGTAACCTCAGCGAAACGTCGCTGAGGTTACACTTTGAAGTAAGAACTGTGTGCTCGCTCGTTTTTTCCCAACATATCGACGGGTCCACAACACTTACGTTCCTTTTCACGTGACCTAAACTCATAAACAGAGCTATTCCGCTATATTATGTTATATATATATTATATTATCGGCCAAATAATTAATGCGTGTTTTTTTTAAGTTGCGGGAGGAAACCGGAGAACCCGGAGTAAACCCACGCAGAACAAGGGGGAGAACACACAAACTCCACACAGAAAGGCGCCCGAGCCGAGATTCGAACCCGGGGCCTTCTTGTTGTGAGGCGCAGATGTTACCACTGGGGCCACCCTGCCGCCCAAACTCTGGGGTTCATTGTAACGCGCAACCCCCCTCCGCCACGATCATCCTTGACATAATTACATACCCCAGCATGAGATGACTCACGGTTGGTAGGGGTGCGGCACCGTTGCCCCACACAGGGGACACGCCACCGGAATATATTTATAAACCCTTAGTCACCTCGCCGCGGTTGAAACTGCTTATAAGCCCAGGGATCGCCCCATTCAAATGTAAGGGCAATTCCGCCCCCGGCCAGTGGAGTAAGCCGTGCCGCAGCCGGCAAGGTCGACTCAGCCTCAACTGAGTCCCTGGTGCGCTGTGTAAATATCTCCGCGATGGAGACAAAAGCGGCCGAGCGTGGTGCTGGCTGGTCGGCAGCCCCCTCGTGTACCGTGCTGGTCTTTATTAGGTACTCGCTAACAGCATTTGAGCCTACAGTATGTTACGGCTATGCTGGGGGGGGGGCATCTTTGCTTGGGTATTAAATAACAAGCGGCGGCACAGCTTCTGTATATTAACGGCGCGCGTCTCCTTTGAGAAGTGGGCGATTTGCCAATATAAAAAAAACATTGCAAGGATATTGACGGTTGCTCTTCAGAGCTGTTCTTTCGGGATAGCCGTGTCGACCCGATCTCCATCTCTGGCTCGCGACGTGTCGCCTCCCACGTTGATCCGCGCACTGCTGCCGTTCCTTTACCACCCGTGTGTGGCCCCCGTTGTGTTCGTGCAGAATGTCACCCCCGCCGTGTTCCTGTCGGTGCTCAAAGGAGACGAGGCAGGGGTCAGCGGCAAGGGCTCTGGCAAGGTGCTCAAGAGGTCAGCACACACTCATTCATTAGCATGCATCCATTCATTATTCCGAAACCGCTTAATCCTGTACAGGGTCGCGGTGAGCCGGAGCCTATCCCGGCAGACGCAGGGTGCAAGGCAGGGCCATACCCAGGATGGGACGCCGGTTCATCACAGGTCACGGGGGGCAATTTAGTCCGCAGGCCAATTAACCTATGCAGCAGCGCGTCTTTGGACTGTGGGAGGAAACCGGAATGCCCGGCAAAAACCCACGCGGACACGGGGTGAACATGCAAACTCCACGCAGAAAGGCACCCGAGCCGGGATTCGAACCCGAGGACCCTTCTTGCTGTGAGGCGGCGGCGCCACTCACCGCTCCCCACCGCACATGTAAATCCTGGTGACGTGTATTCTCCCGTTTCACCGGCAGTGGGCCTGACGACCACGTGTTCGTGTTTTTCACCGACCACGGAGCCCCGGGCATCATCGCGTTCCCCAGCGACGAGGTAATAATAATAATAAGAGCATTTATATAGCGCCTTTCACCCGAGGGTCACGAAGCGCTGCGCAAGGCTGTGGAGAGAACGACATGTCAACAACGACAGAGAACGGAAAACAGCGACGATGATCGAACCGACGTGACGGACACGCCACGAAGCCACCGCGGCTTCATCTCTCGCGCTTAACCTATAGCACGCGAATGGTTCCTTCAGTGTCAATATTCATTTAGACAGAGAGAGAGATACTCACATGTTGATGATGTGTGATGATGGAAATGTCCTCCTGTCCACTCGGTTACTTATCTCTCACCCGCTCACCTGTCCTCAACCCCGCTCACCTATCCCTCACCTGTCCCTCACCCGCTCACGTGTCTCTCACCCGTTCACCTGTCTCTTTCCCACTCACCTGTCCTTCACCCGCTCACCTGTCCGTGACCCGCCCGTCTGTCTATCACCCCCTCGCCTGTCTGTCTGTCTCTCACCCGCTCACCTATTTCTCGGCCGCTCACCTATCCCTCACCTGTCCAACGCCCGCTCACCTGGCTCCGTTTCCGCGCGTGTTGCTTGTCACGCACGGGGTGCCAGGTAACGAGCGCCGTCTTCACGCGGCCGCTCGCAGAGTCCCCTAACTCTGCTTCCCTCTGCCCATCAGCTGAGCGTGGACGACCTGAACAAGACCATTCAGTACATGTATGACAAGAAGATGTATGCCAAGGTGAGACTCGCTCCGCAGCTGTGTTCGAAACCGTCCGTGTGTTGAATTAATTAACACGCGTTGCTGCCTGGGTTTAATTGTCCTTCATCTAAATTTGCGCCGGTGCTCTGATGTGTTGCAACGTGCTTACCCCCTCCCTGCGAGAACAACTGTTAAAAAGAGCAGCACAGCGCAACGGTTCCTTCCAGCTCGAGTACAAACTGAGTGACTGTCTCGGTGCTGCAGATGGTGATCTACATCGAGGCGTGCGAGTCTGGCTCCATGATGGAGAACCTCGCCGACAACATCAACGGTGACTGTCACGAACACCTCCCCTCGCTCACGTCTGCGCCTCCCCACACAGAGACGCTCATGTCCGAGGCGGTTCGATTCCAGCCTCGGGCTCATTTCCGTTCGGAGTTTGCGTGTTCTTCCATTGTTCTGTGTGGGTTTCCTCCGGGCTCACCGGTTTCCTGCCGCAACTACAAAACCAACCTCTCTGCGGTTTCCTCGCGCCTGTGAGTCGTTCTCTTTTCGAATGAATTGCCTTCGAAAATGAATGAATCTGTGCGCGTTCTAAATTGCATTTATTATTATTCGAAATACCTCCAAAGTGGGAGAGCGCTCGACACGGCTATCCCGAGCCGTGAAAACCTATCCCGAAAGAACAGCTCTGAAGAACAACCACCATGACTCGATCCGTGAAAACCTACATCAGTGCATCAATCTGTCTGACATCTTATCTATCTGTCAATGCGACCGCGGCGTTAACGCGGTTCCCCTCTCTCCCCCGCACAGTGTACGCCACGACCGCCGCCAACAGCGAGGAGTCCTCGTACGCCTGTTACTATGACGACGAGAGGCAGACGTACCTGGGCGACGTGTACAGTGTCAACTGGATGGAACACAGCGACCAGGTCTCCGTTCCGCCCGCTCCCCCCAAAGATCCATCCATCCATCCATTTTAAGCAAGAAGACCCCCCGGGTTCGATTTCCCGGCTCGGGTGCAGCCCTTCTTTGTGGAGTTTGCATGTTCTCTCCCCGGTGTCCGCGTGGGTTTTTTTTGCCAGGTACTCCGGTTTTCTCCCACCGTCCAAAGACACGCTGCCAGGTTAATTGGCCTACTGAGTAGAATTGCCCCAGGTGCCCTGCGATGGACTGGCGTCCCATCCTCGGTATACCCCCTGCCTTGCGCCCTGTGACTGCCGGGATAGGCTGCGGCTCACCTGTACAGGATTAAGCGGTTTCTGAAAATGGATGGATGGTTGAACTGCGAACCCTCTAGACGAGAGGATGCAGCGCGGACTGGTAGTGAATGCATGGATGTGTTTGGTTACACTGCCCTCCGCTGGGGAGCAAATACATCGCCCTGCCGCCAGCCTTCGGCATCGTTTGTGACGATGTCAATAATAATATATATTCGTAACGCGCGCATTTTCTCCGGGCGCGTTGCACCCGTTGATTCGGAGGCGCGGAGCCTGGCTCAGTCGGTTTGTTGTGAGTCGGTGAACAGGTGACTTTTTAAATGTTTTTTCAAGGTTGTAGGGGACTGTGTTAGGCGTGATAGATGCGGCAGGCTGTTCCAGGTTGTGGGTGCCGCGACCGAGAATCGGCGTTGTGCGAAGGTTGTGCGTTAGCGCGGTGTGCCGAGTAGGTGCCGTGATGAGCTGCGTAGAGTGGCGGGATTGTGTTGGGGCTAGTGGTGGCCGTAGTAGTGATGCGAGGTATTTAGGGTGTCCTGTGTGGATAGCGCGGTGGCAATATTATTGCTGTTTTGTAAGTGACGCGTTGGTGGATGGGTAGCCAGTGTAGAGTGTCCGTACAATGATGATGCCGATGTCTTCCAGGTGGACCTGACCAAAGTGAGCCTGGGTGAGCAGTACCTTGTCGTGAAGAAAAACACCAACACAAGCCACGTCATGGAGTTTGGAGACAAGGTACACTCGCCGAGTTCTCCCGCGTTGAATATAACACCCCCATAATAAGACATTGGTAGCGTCCAGCCTTTTATCGAAGTCCACGATGGCACCAATGTTGCGGGACGGAGGGGGGGGGGAATTGTAATGGAATGTTCCATTGTGTGAAATTGCCGAAATCCTGTTGTCGGTGTCATGCGACCCCTCGACGAGAGTTGTAAGCCGAGAGCCTCATTTCGGGACTTGACGCGAGCAGCAAAATCTCGATACAAGAGGGATGACGGACACAGAACAAGCCCCTTACGAACCAACAACATTCAAATCACTTATCCAGAAGTCACAATTCAACAATCGGTGGTATGTATTGATGTAGGTATTCACAGTCCGATTTATTAGAATGTCTCTTAAGAGCTGCTCTTGAGGGTAATTTTCAATTTTTCAATTGGTGATGTTTCCTAGCAAATCACGCTTCTCTGGTGCGCAAGCACGTTTCAATGTGCGCATTATATGAATGTAAAATTATTATTATTACGTTCTAATCTCCCGGTCCCCCAACCCACCGTGTACCCGTGAACTCCACTCTCGCAGTCCATCTCCAAGACGATGCTCATCGAGTTCCAGGGGCAGAAACAGCAGCGCTCCGTGAGGGTGCAGCCCGGGGAGCGGTCCTCGGTTCGCGACGCGGTGCCGAGCCCGGACGCGGTGCTGACCGTGCTGTCGCGACGCCTCCAGCGGGCGGTCGACGCCGGCGAACGGGAGCGCCTTCGAGGAGAGATCGACGCCCACATGCAGGTCAGCCCGGATCGCCCGCCCGGCCGCCAGGCCACCGCCGGTCGCTCACAAACGGACTCGCTCGCCCAGCCAACGCGCTCGCTCGTAAAAGATCCTACCGGTTGAGTCTGCTCGCTCACAAACGCGGCTTACTCAGTGAACCCAAAGACAACGATCCCCTATATAATCTTAACAGACTGTCGGGGCAAGTGCCGTTAGCGAGCACCTATGACGGTCGACACGGCACACGAGGGGGCTGGGTGATCAGCACCACGCCCGGCCGCCTTTGTCTCCCCAGTGGCAAATTTTTACGCGGATTGGCGAAACGTCGCGAGCGAGAGAGAGAGAGGGCGCTCAGTGACACGGGCTATCCCGATTAGAACAGCTCCGAATAACGGCGGACAATTTGACGAAGTGAGCGGTTCGCGACTCATCCGACGGCTGTTTCGTTCCCGCAGGCGAGGCGTCTGATCCGCGAGTCGGTGGAGCTGATCGTGGAGATGTCGACGGCCACGCAGAAGCAGGCGAGCAGCGTGATGAGCCGCTCCCCGCTGCCTCGCCTGACCCAGCACGCCTGCTACCGCGCCGCCACCAAGCACTTCAAGACGCGCTGCTTCAACTGGAACACGCCGCTGGTACGGAGCCCCGCAAACGGACGGTTTGCAACCTGTCCGCGGTTTCGAATCTCGGCTCCGGCGAAATTTCGGTGCGGGGTTTGTGTGTTCTCCCCGTGTCCGTGTGGGTTTCCTCCGGGCTCTCCGGTTTCCTCCCACGAGTAAAAAAAAAACAAAAACACTCATTAATTATTTGGCCGATAACATCGTAATATATAGGAAGCAGTGTGTGGCAATATGGCGCCGGCAGGCCGCCTGGCTGCCTCCTCCGCCTCTCTGCGCTTTCCTCGCGCCTCTCGTCGAATGAATCTCTTCGACATTGAATGAATATGTGCTCGTTATAAATGTATAATAATAATAATTATTATTATTATCTTAACACGAAGGCTTTCGTGACCATTTTCATCCATAGCATATCGCTTTTATGGGGGTTGGGTCACGTTAAAAAAAAAAATCTGGTGTCGTAAACCCGACTCCACCCAACACAGCCAATTAGTAATAATAATAATAATTTTCCATTTAGAACGCGCACATATTCATTCAACGTCGAAGGCATTCATTCGACGAGGGAACGACTCGGAGGCGCGAAAATCGGGAAGGTTTGTCACGTGAGCAAGCGATCGGTTCGCGGCTTGACGCGAAGTGCGATGAGGTGAGCACCGCCGGCTGTGACCCCCTCGCTTGTCCCACAGTACGAGCACGCGCTGCGCTCCCTCTACACCTTCCTGGGCATGTGCGAGGAGCGCATCCCCCTCGTCAGGTGAGGCAGCGGCACACCCCAGCATCCACGTGGAGAGCAGCACCTAGCAAAAATTGTTTTTGTTAATTTTCCGTCCTCTATCGTTGTTGGCGTGGCGTTCTCTCCGCAGCCCTGTGCAGCGCTTTGTGACCCTCGGGTGAAAGGCGCTCTATAAATGCTGCTATTATTATTATTGTTATCTCACCTTCAATCCATCTGTGGGCCACGAGCACCACCTAAGTGGTCCGTGGAGACCAGAGCCGAGTGGGACACGTGGGCCCTTGAGGTGCAAAAGGTTGAGAACACCTGGCCTTTGGGAGACTTTAACATTGAAGTCTAAGGGAGGATTTAACGTTGGAGTCTACGGGAGGATTGAACATTGAAGTCTATGGAAGGCCTAAGGGAGGTTTGGGCGGCAGGGTAGCGCAGTGGTAACATCTGCGCCTCACAGAAAGAAGGTCTTGCTCAATGCGGTTCGATTCCCACCTCGAGCGCCTTTCTGTGCGGAGTTTGTGTGTTCTCCCCCAGTTCGGCATGGGTTTTCTACGGTTTCATCGAAAAAAACACACTCTTCAATGAATTGGCCGATAACATCGTAATATATAGGACGCAGTGTCTGGCGGGTTGGCGCTGGCTGACCGCATAGCCGCCTCCTACCCCCACGTCTCTTTCCCACATTGCGTTGGGACCCCTGGGTAAAAGGCGCAATATAGACGAAATCAATTTTTAAATTACTATTATTATTAAGAACGGGTGTGTGTGTTTTAAAGGGACCGATTGAATGAAGGTGAATTAAAATGATGTGCTTGTTTGGCACTCCTCAGCATGCTGAGGGCCATGGACAAGGTGTGCCACGGTGTGGTCTATCGTCACCCTGCGTGACACCATCAGCAGCATCATCATCATCATCATCAGCAGCACACGGGAGAAGACAAATAAACTCCGCACCACCCTCACTCCTACACCGACAAATGAGTGCAATGTGATTGCTTTGTAATTTGCGAGCGTGTTTGTAATTTGCGAGCGTGTTTTTAACGTTATAAAGTACAATAAATTTAATTTGAGGATATATTTAACAGACTCGAGCGTATGACTGCACTGTTACACGTTATACAGTCGTGTGGAGAGTACTGCTTCTCCCACTGCTGAATATATATATTTTTTAATTATATGTTTTCGTCTGAGAATTGCTTTCCAAAGCTGTTCTTTCGAGATAGCCGTGTCGAGCGTTCCCTCTCTCTCCTTTGCGATGTTTTGCCTGCCATGCTGGTGGCATCTTCAGGTGCTCTGAAATTACAGCTTGTTTCATCCAATCCAGTCAATTTGAATCTTGTTTTAAAAGTGACATTTAAAACTATCACAATTTGTTGAGAATTTAACAATTGTATACTCTGGCTGTGGTACTTTAAACCACTGTTATCATTTAAACATCCCTGAATATACGTGGTATCATTGTTTTAATCATGCGCGTAATAAAGCATGAACATTGTCTTAATCAAATACCAAAACTGGAGCACAGGATATATTTTCAGATTTAGGATTTAGTTGTAAGGTAGAAGCGTTCACGTCGCGATCCCTGTCGGGTAATACTTGGTATTGCCTGCGAATTCTACCAAACACTTCGAGGCCGAGCTGAAAGACAACGATGTCCAGAAGCTGACCATCGTGCTTCGAAGAATCGCAAAGAGGAAGACCTCTATATTTTAGGTAAACCTACTGCCTGAAGGGGCATACCATCCATCCATCCATTTTCAGAAACCGCTTAATCCTATACAGGGTCGCAGTGAGCCGGAGCCCATCCCGGCAGACACAGGGCGCAAGACAGGGGAACACCAAGGATGGGACGCCAGTCCATCGCAGGGCGCCTGGGGAAATTTAGTCAGTACGCCAATTAACCTGGCAGCATGTCTTTGGACGGTGGGAGGAGACCGGAGTGCCCGGCGAAAACCCACGCGGACACGGGGAGAACATGCAAACTCCACACAGAAAGGCCCCCCTGGACGGAAAAGCTTGAGAGTGACCCTCCTGCAACTGGCATGGGAATCCCACCTGCTGAAGAATTCCCTCCTGGCGCAGATGCACCATGGATTCAGTGGAAGACACTCAACCGCCTGAGAACTAGAACGGGACGATCAAAAGATGCTTTGGTCAGATGGGGCTACAAGACCGGCCCAACCACCTGCGAATGTGGAGAAGCAGACCATACTATGGAACACTGCCTTGTCTGTGCTCTACTACCGAACCTCTGCAGCTCAAAAGACCTTGCGGAGTTCAATGAAAATGCAAGGGGCTGTGTAAGGAAATGGGAAACTGTAATTTGACCATCGCGCTGCTTCGAAGAATCGCTAAGAAGAAGATCGTATACAGGGTCGCGTTGAGCCGGAGCCTATCCCGGCAGACACAGGGGGTGAGGCAGGGCTATACCTATGATGGGACAGGGCACCGGCGGGCCATTTAGTCCGCAGGCCAATTCACCTCTGCAGCAGTATGTCTTTATTTTAGTATTTATTGTATTATGTATTTAGTGTGTTAGATATGTATTTGTTTGGGGCGGCATTGTGGTAAGGTAAGTAGCCGCGGGATGGAACCAGCGGGCCAAAGGGATGGAAACAAAGGGATGGAACCAGCGGGCCAAATGGATGGAAAAGAAGGGATGGAACCAGCGGGCCGGATGGATGGAACAAGTGGGAGGTGACCAGCGGGCCAAATGGATGAAAAAGCGGGATGGAACCAGCGGGCCGAATGGATGAGACCTGGCAATGCAGCAACATCCATGTCATTGTACAGTACTCTGCCCCCGCGTCTATGTTCCTTGTCTTCGACAGCCTGGTGAAGTATGGTGTAATAACCCCCAAACCCACACAGCAAGGTGGGGCTCGCATCCAGCATTGGTTCGCCAAAGGACCGCAAATGTTCAGTTAATTTTATGAATGAGCTTAAACTCATGTACTGTCTTAACGCTGTTGCACTGATCGGCCATAAGGGGGCAATGCAGCCTCAAGAACTAATAAAATCTCACCATCATTGTCAGTAACCGCTTAATCCCGTACAGGGTTGCGGTGATCCTGAGACTATCTCGGCAGACACAGGGCGCAAGGCAGCGCTATACTCAGTATGGGACGCCAGTCCATCTCAGGGAATCGTAATCAGGCTCATTAATCTAAACTCTAGCAAGGCAACGGAGCCAGGAATCGAACCCAGATTTGTTGTGAGACTTCGAGGCCGAGCTGAAAGACAACGATGTCCAGAAGCTGACCATCGTGCTTCGAAGAATCGCACAGAAGAAGACTCACACTACGCCACCGTGCCGCCTTCACGTACGCCAGAAAGATAATCATCACGCTCAGTTTATTGAATCAAAAACAGAATTCAAACACATTCGTTTGGTGTTACACGTACAAACTGAATTAAGCATGTTGGTCAAAATCACTGGGGTGTTTTGTTCGGTAAGGAAGACGTATTTTAGTTAAAATATATTTTTAGGAAAAAAAATCAACGTTATATAATTTAAAGACAATGTATATATATACTCTGCATTGGGGATGGACTTTATCTTTCGATTTGTTTAAATGCCTTTCGTAATCATGGACATTAAATTTGAACCTAAAATCAACACACACAAGAACACAACCTTCGTATAAATATCACAGTTGCACACAATCTTAGTTTAGTATACTTACACTTAGTGGGATGGCTGAGTTACCGACGCGACTACTTAGTTACATTGCGATTTACTGTGGCGCTTCACAACAGGAAAATAACGACTTTAATTTATGGTTGCTCTTCAGAGCCGTTCTTTCTGGATAACCGTGTCGAGCGATCTCCCTGTCTCCCTTGCGACGGTGCGTCTCCCACGTTGGAAACATCAACAGGCGAAATGTCGCGACGGAGAGAGGGAGATCGCTCGACACGGCTATCCCAAAAGAACAGCTCTGAAGAGCAACCAGCGTGAATCGACCCGTGAAAACCTATATCAGAACAACGACTGTAATTCACGAAGGAAAATATAATTTTCGTTGACACTCATCTCCAAACACGATCCATCTCGCCATCGACGAAACAAATTGCAGCCAGTTCCTCTTGTGCGTCAGCTAATGAGCATTCCACACACGCAGGTTTTTACATGGGACACATCTCTCAGTGTGGCAGAGAAGTTGCCAATATTGCATTCCAGTTACCACATAAACTGTACAATGTGTCGATATTAATCGGGGCTTTACATCATTCGGTTGGGGGACGCGGTGGAGTTGCCAATAATATTTTTAATTATTGTCCAGAGGCTGACCGTCGTGCTTCGAAGAATCGCAAAGAAAGAAGAATTATTGTTAGAAGTATGTTTTCAACAGTAACATAGTTTCCCCCAACTGAGCTCGTGCCGCAGTACGACAACTCGGTAGCACGAGAGCTTGTTTACTCGTTTTCCGTTTGACGGTAGTACTTGGCACACGGCACACGCGTGGCTGTAAACGGTTTACAGCACCATTCCGCGAATTAAAAATCATTTCACAGAAAATACAACGTCTATATTTTACTGACTCTAAACCAGCCTGAGGACTCGTCTTCAGCCCTGCCGACCCCCCGCACCCACTCAACAAACCTCATAACACCACGTCTGCCAAGCTATTCCATCCATGTGGCAACCGCGTGTCAGTTGCGCTCGAGTCGCAGTGATAAAATCCTTTTTGCAATTTGAGACCCTGTTAAAGATTGAATATCTACTAAATGGCCGTTAGGTCCAGAGGTGACAGCTCTAGTCCACAGCCATCTCAACGATGGGAATGTTAGTCAAGGCACTTTGAGACGCTCGCTTTATAAAGACGGAACACCCTTATCACGAACGTTCAGATCCTGTTGATGCCACACGCGCTTACGTAACGCCGTTATTCATATAGTCATGAAGTGTTGCTCAGAGGCGCGGTCTTAATACTAACGCCATGTGATTCTTCGTTAGCGTAAACACTCAAGAGCTCCGTTGATTTAAAAACACACCCCACGGGCGAATCTCACAGCAGGATTTGATTGCCTCCGTCTTCTGACAACACGATTTATGAGCCCGTGGTGAAGCGAGCTGACATCGCGTGCGTGCAAACCAGTCGATCTGGAGGTGGCAATAGAGAGGAGCTTGTCGACCTTTGTCAAGGTTTGTGATCCTCTGGACGACGAAGGTTTCCTCCAGACATTCAGGTCTTCGCCAACATTTACGGAGAACCATAGTATAGCTCTTTTTTATGGGTAATTTTTATTTATTTATTTGACCAAATGTTATCCACAGTATATAGCTCTTTTTATGGGCTCGAATTCGATTCGATTCTTCGTAGCGTGATGGCCACATGACAGTTTCCCTATTGCAACAAGTTCTTCTTTAGTCGCAGACAGCCCTTCAACATTTAGAGATATAATAGTCAGTGCTGGCCTTAAAAGCGGCGGGCATTGGCCTCTCTTCTTGCTCCAGACTGAGTGGCTTCTGGCATCTGTTGAGCTTCTGGACATCGTTGTCTTTCAGCTCCTCGGCTTCCAAGTGTTTGGTAGAATTTGCAGGTGATACCAAGCATTACTTGACAGGGATCGCGACGTGAACGCTTCTACCTCGATCCCCTTTATGGGCTATACTGTGGATAACATTGGTCACGAAAGCCTTCGTGTTAAATTTTACGTAGAACGTTTTAAAAACATGCACAAATGGCTACAAATCCAAAGTGGGACCTTCAGGAAACGCGCCTTGAGGCTCCGCAAGGCTTTCCTTCCGGGTAAATAATTCCTGTGTTGCGTTACGAAACACGCACGCCAAAACGTCCACGTGTCGATCGGACGCTGACAAGCTGTTCGAGAGAGGAATGTGTCGGTGGTGCCACGCTGGAAGCCCAGTGTGAAGGTCCCGTACGTGTCAGGCAGAGCTGTGTTTTCAAGAGGGCATTAATGTAGAATATACGAGGTTTTACCCTTTCCGGCAAAGAGAAAAAGTGTTAAGATCTTAGAACACTAAATGGACACCTTTCTGCAAAGGTTCCAGTTTGCAAGCAGCCACACATGCCTGTGGCACGTGGCGTGAAGGACAGGGAACACTCAGGGACACGGCTTTCCAGCAACACTCGACACGGCTATCCCGAATGACACAGCTATGGAGAGCAATTCTCATAGCTTGATATTAGGTCCACTCTCCCCCTTCTGTTAACTAATCGGGCATTTGTTCAGAACGTAATCCTGAGTGCCGGCACCCGGCTGCGGGTTTGTGCATTTGCAGTCGACGTCCCGTTGGCACCGGTTCGCCCACGCGGACGAACCGGTGCCAATGGGACCGGTTCGTTGGCACCGGTTCGTCTGAACAAATACTAATCGGGCATTTGTTCAGAACGTAATCCACAACACACACACACTACAATCACACGACAGACAACACAGCAACGGCGACACGTTCCGTTATCAACTGGCCGGGTAACATCGTAACACACGGGGTAACATCGTAACACACGGGGTAGCAGGTATCACCCGGTTTGTTGGCGCGGGGCTGACGGCGTGGGCTGCCTTCCTCCACGACGCCGCGGCTTTCCGCGCGCAAAAGCCACACTCTCCCTTCGAGACGAACTCCACCGAACGAAATACTGCGCGCGTTGTAAATCGTAACAAAAAAAAACATTTCTTTGTAATCTCGTCGCCGCTGTGGCCGTGGACCAGTGCTCGTGTACTGGCCTAGTGCCGAGGATCCGCTCGGGGCAGACGTTCAATACTGCTGCGGTCTGCGACCCACTCTCGCGAGGGGCGATGTGCGGTCACCTCCAGTCCACATCCTCTAGTCCACGGGCACGTAGCCTGGCACGGGCCCCGCCACCAACACCGGTTCGAGTGCGTCTTCAACGTTTCCCAGCTGTCGGAGACACACAAACACACGCGCGCAAACCGGTCTATTGCTTCGCGCGCCAGGTAAGGCTGGGTCAGGTAAAGGTGGCATGGCCCGCGATGTCTTGCTCAGGAGATGGGGTAAGACTGGGAACCCACCTGTGCCGTCCCGCTCTCGCGATTTGCCTTCAGCCTGCGCAGGTCTGCCTTGATGATGCCTGGGGGGAATACAAGGGGACGACACCGGCAACAAGCGCACACCAATCAGCAGCCAGATCGACAGATCGTAGACAGATAGATGGTTATTATTACAGCGGATAGTGCCCAGTGGGCTTGCAAGCTCTTTACGGAACTCCTGCGACACAACAAACACGTATATCGGATTGACGTATGTGCGTGTTTGGTAAAGCTCAGTGGTGTAAGGGGGGCGATGCGAGCGGGTGTGTGCGTACGCGTGTGTGTACGGGGAGCGGTGGCCCAGTGGTTAGCGCGCTGGGCTGCAACCCTGGCGACCCGAGTTCGAATCCCGCTCACGGCCAACACCTGTGACGATTTTCTAAATCGGTAAGCTGGTCACCCACCTCTTCATGTGTCGTGTTGACCTTCATAGGTGCTCGCTAACGGCACTTGCCCCTACAGTCTGCTAAGGCTATACGGGGGATCTTTGTCTTTGTGTACGGGACATACCTGTGAGGACAGTGCCAAGCAGGAGGCTGCAGCAAATGAAGATGTTGCCAATGAGCGGCGAGAAGCGTTGAGTCAGCTGTCCTTGAACCACCGTGAAAATCAAGCCAAACAGCTGGGTGACAAACGGCAAAAAAAACGAAATTAACGAGTCAAATGGACATCATGAAACGTAGGGCAGCAATTCAGTTATTGCACGGTGTACTAAGAGATCAACGTGCCAATTATGTATGTCTCAGCTCGCCGGTAAGTTGTAGAACAAATGTCACAATCAAGGTTTAGAGGACGCAATGTCTGGAAAATATTGGCGCCAGCAAAACCGCCTGGCAGCCTCCTCTGCCTCTGAGTCGTTCTCTCGTCGAATGAATACCTTTGACATTGAATGAATATGTGCGCGTTATAAATGTAACATTATTATAATTATTATTTCCCCCCCATATCTCTGCAGTTTCCTCGTGCTTCTGAGTCTTTCTATCGTTGAATACGTTCGAAATTGATCAATATGTGCATGTTATAAATTTCATTTATTATTATTATAGAGAATCAGACGTAGAGTTGAGCTCAAACAATAACCGAAGACATTTTATTTCAGTGCGGACATAGATGCGTACGAACACTCGCTCCTTTATATTATAGGTCACGGAAGGGGTCATGGTACCTGAGCAGCTGCATTGAGAAGGCCCGATGATGTCCCCTCTGACTCTGGGTAGGTCAGCTCCGCCGCAAACTCAAAGCCAAGCGGGATGTAGCCCGTCATGAAAAACCTGAGAAAGGAGAAAGTACACGGTTTTGATGGTTGCTCTTCAGAGCTGCTCACAGCTCGATGTGTTATAATAATACTGGTATTATTATGACAATTTATAACGCATGGCACAACATTCATGCAGTGTCGAAGGTATTCGTTCGAAGAGAGAACGACTCAGAGACGCGAGGAAAGAACAGAGAGGCGGCGGCAGGTGAACGCAGCCACACGGTTAATCAGCACCAACATTTACCCAAACACTGTGTCCTAGAAAAAAATAAAATGGAACTATGGTATCGAGCAATTAATAAGTGTTTTTTTTAGTTGTGGGAGGAATCCGGAGGAAAAAACACGCAGGAACGGGGTAGTGAACACCACAAACTCCACGCAGAAAGGCGCCCGAAGCGGGGAATCGAGCCGGCAATGAACGCGCGACTCACCCGAGTATTCCCGCGGTCACGAACACCACCCAGAGGTGTCCGAGGCTCAGCGTCGACGTGAAGATGATCATCCCCGTGAAGGACAGGCAGTACACCACGAAGGTCGTCTGTCTGCACAACACATCACAAACGAGCGTCCCTTCTCTCTCTGTTATTATTTTGCACGTGAAGCGATCTGAACGGCGATGAAGCTTGCGCTATGACACCCCCGGGGGGGGGAGACTCACTTGAACTTCTTGGTTCGATCGAGCCAGACCCCGCACAGCAGCGAGCCAACGACTCCAGCCACAACGATCGTCAGTCCCACGCGCCCGGCGTTCACCTCTTGTCCCTGAAACGCACGCGCAAAGTATTCGTGTTGTAAAGGTTCCAGAAATATATATATTGATTTTTGCACTCTTCCGTCTTAACGTCGATTATGATAATAAGAATAGCATTTATAGAGCGCTTTTCACCCGAGGGTCACAAAGCGCCGCACAGGGCTGCGGAGAGAACGACATGTCAACAAAGACAGAGAACGGAAAATCAGCAACAATGTTCACCCTTAATATGCTTTTGTTTTTTTTTACTATCGCAATGCACAGCCCTTAATCTTACATGGTTATTTGGAAGGAAAAAAAATGTGTGCAATGCTATGTCTTTTAGACCGTTTTTTTAATTGAAAAATTGCGTGCAATGCTACGTGTAAATGTTTTTTTTGGTTGATTTATCATTTATTTTTTGGTTATTTATAATAACCAAAATCTTAATAAAGTATAAAATACGAGGTTTTTACCCTTACAGCGTTAAGATGTTTAAACACCAAGCGAACACCTTTTTGCAAAGGCTCCAACGTGCAGGCAGCCACATTTACTTGTGGCAAAATCACGCAAAAATAAATGCTATCGCAATGCATTGTCCTTCAAGCTTATTGGCCAACACCAGACGGCTTTCTTACGTAGCCTATTCAGTGTACAGCCAGTTTCCGCCACAACCGTGCCCCACGCTCACACACAGATGTAATCATTAACTTGATTTCACCCCAGAGATGGATGCTGATAATGGAGTCCAGTAAGATCGACAAAGGTCACGGGGGCCGGAGGTGGCGCGAGCTCCACACGAGGCCGACCCCTCCTTCCTAGTGCTGCTAGACAGACCGATGCTCATCATTACAGCAGAAAATACCCCGTTGATGATGCTTCCAACGTGGGAGGCGAAACGTCGCGAGGGAGAGAGCGAGAGAGTTCGGTCGACACGGCTATCCCGAAAGAACAGCTCTGAAGAGCAACCATCACGTATCAAAGTTTTGCAACCGCAAAAACCGCCGACAGCCCGAGGAGCGATGATCAGCTGAGCTCGGTGTGAACGTGATCGAGCGGCACCTGGTAGTGGTGGATGAACATCGGGTTGAGCAGGGTGGACACAGAGTAGAAGGAACCCGTGTTGATGCCTGAAAAAAATAACATCGCAAATACTTGGTATTGCCTAGGAATTCTACCAAACACTTCGAGGCCGAGCTGAAAGACAACGATGTCCAGAGGCTGACCATTGTGCTGCTTCGAAGAATCGCAAAGAAGAAGAAGCTCTAGAATTACGATGTCGGGTGTCACGCTGATGATTAAGATCGTGACAATGATAGCGATGGTCATAATGATCATACATCGAATTTATAACGCGCACGTGTTAATTTCATTTTGAAGGTATTCGTTTGATGTTTTGTTCCTGATGAAGCTGATTGCAACTATCAGCGAAACGTCGTACCTTCATTATAGGTGTTGTGGGCTCGCTACACGCGGGTTTACGGCACTTATATACTTTTTATATGCGACCTAACTCATAAAAAGAGCCAGACTATGGATCATGAAACAGATGACGATGATTGACGGGGACGTTGAGCGTTTCGCGTGAGAGTCTCTCACCGTACGTGACGATGAGGAGCACAAACGCCCTGTTGGTGACCAGACGCCGGATCGACTGCCAGTACGAGTAGTCGGCGCGGCTCGCCTGCCTCCGCATGGCCTGAGCGTGGCTCGGAGCAACGGGCGGCTGCTCCTTGAACACTGAGCACACACACACACAAAGATCCCCCCGTACAGCCTTAACACGCTGTAGGGTCAAGTGCCGTCAGCGAGCACCTATGTCAATTCGCGTGTTTGTTGCGTCGCAGGAATCCCGTATAGAGCTTGCAAGCTCACTGGGTATTTTTATGCTGTGACAATAAACTTCTATCCATCTGTCTGTCTATGAAGGCCGATACGGCACACGAGGGGTTGTGTGGCCGGAACCACGCACGGCCCCCTTTATTTCTCCCGAGTGGCAATATTTACACACAGCACTAGGTACCCATTTAAGGCTGAGTCGACCTAGGGGAGGCCCAGGACCGGTTCAAATATTCGCCACTGTTATAGGTCGTGAGCGGGAATCGAACTCGGGTCAACGGGTTGGTAGTGCAGCGTGCTAACCGTTAACACTGTGTCCCACACGAAGAGACACACACACACGGATCTCATATTAACCAACGCAGACATATTGATGTAATGGCTGTTAACGCGCACCAGGCTTGCCACCTAATTTGTCAGCTGTCCTGGGAAATCTGTTAGTGTTTTACGGAACAAGTCATTCATTCAAAGTCGGTTTTTTTTTGCCGGTTACACAGGGGTACAGTCGTCGCTGTCGTATTCCGTTTAGCCCAATGCACGATACAGATGTATATTAGATGCGTATTATTACAGCAGCAAAAAAAAATACCCAGTGAGCCTGCAAGCTGTTTACGGGATTCCTGCGACGCAACAAACACGCGAATTGACAATATATATATATGCAAATAACAAGTTAACCAAAGAAAAATAATAACCATTTACACACAGCATTGCACATAATTGCTCAAATTAAAAAAAAATTGCCCCAGGTGCCCTGCGATGGACTGGCGTCACACCCTGGGTATCCCCCTGCCTTGCGCCCTGTGTCTGCCGGGATAGGCTCCGGCTCACCGCGACCCTGTACGGGATTAAGCGGTTTCAGAAAATGGATGATGGATAAATAAAAATACATTTCTACATTGCGATGGGAAAAAATAATAATTACAGATCCCGGGTTTTTGTGCCTCTGAGGTGGCAACCCTGACGAGTTAACACTCAGGCTGGCACGCTGGCACAGGGAGGCAGGGTGACCTGCACCACTCTCGGATGACCTTCATCTCTGCCGTGCTGATACACTGTGCCTGGTGATCGTTTAAGGCTGAGCTAACCCAAGCGTCGCCCCCGCGGCAATTCGAGAAAGCTTTTTTACACTGACGATGTACGGGGCCATCAATGGAATAAGCTCACTGGGATGTCTGCTCAGTGCTCTCACCAATTTACCACTACTCGCACGCACATGATGAAACAAAAAATACAAAGATCCCCCCCATATAGCCTTAACAGACTCTAGGGGCAAGTGCTGTTAGCGAGGGCTTATTAATAATAATAATAGCATTTTTAGAGAGATTTTCACCCAAGGGTCACAAAGCGCTGCACAGGGCTGCGGAGAGAACGACATGTCAACAACGACCGAGAACGGCAAACCAGCGTGGCATAGAAAGGGGTGGGTGGCCAGCACTACGCTCGACTGCCTTAGTCTCCCAAGTAGTGATGCTTATACATGGTAACAGATACCCATTTGAGGCTGAGTCGACCTAGGGGAGACCCACGACCGGCTCTGATCTTCTTCTTCTTTGCGATTCTTCGAAGCACGATGGTCAGCCTCTGGACATCGTTGTCTTTCAGCTCCTCGGCATCGAAGTGTTTGGTAGAATTCGCA
>JAZEWU010000023.1:5905118-5916103 GCA_036362915.1 Geotria australis | reverse complement strand
TCTAAATGTTGAAGGGCTGTCTGCAACTGAAGAAGAACTTGTTGCAATGGGAAACTGTCATATCACCATCACGCTTTGAAGAATCGAATCGAATTCGACTATATCCAATATGCGTGCTTGCTACTATCCGCACTCACTGAGCGATCCGTGCAGCCTTTCTATTGCCTGTGCATAGCACTGACAAGAGGGGCGATACAGTGTCTCCTCGACTTACGACATATGCGACTTACGACCATCCGGACTTACGACGACCGTCCCAGTAACCCCATCATGTTATTTTCGAGTGTCGACTGTTGGTCGTAAAGTCTAACGACGACCGTTTAAGGCTGCGGAACGATAACACCGGCTGGCCGCGCTGCCGCAAGGCAGCCGTATTTGTTATCGTCTGGCTCTCGGTCTGTGTTTGGGTGTCTAGCAGCTGGTTGTGTTTACAATCTGCTACAAGGGTATCTTCGATTTACGACGTGTTTATCGGACCGTGACCCCGTCGTACGTCCGTGAGAGACTGTACACGCACGTGAACGTTACACGTGCATCTTCCTATTATCCGAATCCCCGTGTGTGGATCGGAGGAAGCGGCTCACAAAAGCTACCGGCAACATCTTTCTATTATCCGAGCTATCGCGCGGATATCAGGAAGCGGCCAGCGGGTGCACGCGTCGTTCCCCGATAGCGGCCTCGCACGAGTGCTCTGGTCCGCTTAATGATCCGAGCCTTTGTGCGGCTAGGGTGAGAAGATGACTCAGAAGCGGCAGTAGAATTCCACCCAATTGCCCACGCTTTGTCTGTGTTTCATCGCTCGGAAACGAGGTCCAAAATGCAAATAAACCTTGGGTTTATGTGTCGCTGTGCCACAGTCCTTCGTGGGAGGAAACTGGAATGCCCGGAGGCGGAATAATAATAATAATAATTTTACATTTAGAACGCCTGGCCGTAGTGGGTAGCGCTTCCGCCTCACAGCAAGAAGGTCCCGGGTTCGAATCTCGGCTCGGGGTGCCTTTCTGTGTGGAGTTTGCATGTTCTCCCCGTGTCCGCGTGGGTTTTCGCCGGGCGCTCCGGTTTCCTCCCACAGTCCAAAAACATGCATAGGTTAATTGGCCTGCGGACTAAATTGCCCCCGGTGCCCTGTGATGGACTGGCGTCCCGTCCTTGGTATAAGCCATGCCTTGCGCCCTATGTCTGCCGGGATAGGCTCCGGCTCACCGCGACCCTGTACAGGATTAAGCGGTTTCTGAAAATGAATGAAAGAATGAATAACGCCTGGCACATATTCATTCAATGTCGAAGGTATTCACCGACGAGAAAACGACTCAGCGGCGTAGCGAGGAAAGCGCAGAGAGGCGGAGGAGGCAGCTAGGCGGTTTTGCCGGCGCCATATTGCCACACACTGCTTCCTATATAGTATGATGTTATTGGCCAAATAATTAATGAGTGTTTTTTTTACTTGTGGGAGGAAACCGGAGAACCCGGAGGAAACCCACGCAGAACAGGGGGAGAACACGCAAACTCCACACAGAAAGGCGCCCGAGCCGAGATTCGAACCCGGGACCTTCTTGCTGTGAGGCGCAGATGTTACCACTGCGCCACCCTGCCGCCCAAGGTGGAATGTTCATGCACATGACGGGACAACACTTATCTCGACTCTAACATTTAGACAACAATGTCCGTAATGCCCCAGTGCGTGTGTGTGTGTGTATTTTAAAATAGCCCTTCGCCTAAAGGCCTCTCCCCTATTGCGTGTAAGGAAGCGTGGTTCTTTGACCATACCTCACCATTCTGGTCAGCGCGGATTGCCGGCATTCTGAGTACATTCCAGGAGGAGTGAGCCAGAATTACAACATCCCAGTGGGCATGTGCCTAGTCCCTAACAGCTGCTCTCACACATCCGCAGGGAATGTGTTTTTTTGTCACTGAGCCAGTACAGCTGTCTGATGTTTACGTCCTTATGCAACCGTCTCATGTCAAATGCACTTCATTGGCCTCCAGCTGTCCAAGCACTGTGTCACTGTGTGCTCAGCGTGACCGTTATGTGCACTCGCTACCAGCACTTGCCCCGACACTCTGCTGAGGCTATTGCGGAAAGGGGATCTTTGGCTTTATGTCCCCAGCGTGACATGACCCGTTGATACAGACGATGTTAACAAAGCCCCACATGTCGCTAATTAAATCCCACTGACACAAGGCCTCACAATCCTTAACAAGCCAGAAGCTCAACAGATGCCAGAAGCCCCTCAGTCCGGAGCAAGAAGAGAGGCCAATGCCCACCGCCTTTAAGGCCAGCACTGACTATTATATCTCTAATTGTTGAAGGGCTGTCTGCAACTAAAGAAGAACTTGTTGCAATGGGAAACTGTTATATAACCATCACGCTTCGAAGAATCGAATCGAATTCGAACGCCGTTGGCAAATACAATTAAATGACACCCTTAACAAACCAAACCATTAATGTTCACGTCCGAAGGCACACGTGGGAGCATTGGTGAGACTTCCCTCCCCAACTATTTTGTTGCGATGCGATCAGTGGATTCTGTCGAACCAATAACTAGTTGAGTAATCGATCACTTAAAGAATCGGAAGTAGTTCAGATCTGGTTTATAGTTTCCCCAAAAATATATTGATTTACACAAAGTTACGTCAAGGCTGCAGAAGCAGCTACTGTGCAGCCCGGCAATAATCAGACCTTGAGGTCTTGTAAAAAAAACACACATGCTGTGGTAAACGTCATGTTGACCACAGCAGAATTACAGGGTTTGGGTAACTGGGGTCACTAAACATGCAGACAGCGACCGTAATGAATAACTAAAGGTCAACCCTAGGGGTCAATGTGCTTCGGGTCAAAACAACACTGCTGATAGACAAGCTTGCAGAAGGATGGGTAGAAAATCAGTTAGAAACATTCATACTTGCATGATCAGTTTGATTGTTTGTGGAGAGCAAGGTAAGGGCTTAACATTTAGTCAAGGCTCCAATGCACACAGCCTAAGTTTAAATCAACCATTCACTTATTATAGCGTTAAATGAATGATACCAAAATGACAGGATGAAATACCCGGAGGAATCCTATACAAGTACACACACCAACACGGCCTATAACTCGAGCTATAACAATAACAACAATAGCATTTATAGAGCGCTTTTCACCCGAGGGTCACAAAGCGTTGCACAGGGCAGCGGAGAGAACGACAAATCAACAACGACAGAGAACGGTAATCAACAACAACATTTTTTTTGTGAAGAGAACATGTTTTGTGGAGAGAACATGTTAACAACGGGGAGACCAAATATGACGCGAATGGGATCATTCTGGGTGATGTGGTCACAGACGGGTAATTAACACCATGTGAGGCCACAAACAACATCCTCCGATGCGGGCGGCACAGTGTCGCAGCGCGTAACCCTGCCGCCTCACAGCAAGAAGGTTCTTGGGTTTGATTCCTAGCGTGGGGTGCCTTTCTCTGTGAAATGTGCACCTTCTCCCCGTTGCCCGTGTGGGTTTTCGCCGGTCATCCCGGTTTCCTCCCACGACTTAAAAAAACAAAATACTCATCAATTAATTGACCGATAACATCCTAATATATAGGAGTCGTTCTCTCGTCGAATGAGTACTTTCGACAGTGAATGAATATGTGCACGTTATAAATGTAAAATTATTATCAATCGGGGGCGGCACGGTGGCGTAGTGGGTGGCGCTGCCGCCTCACAGCAAGAAGGCCCCGGGTTCGAATCTCGGCTCGGGGGCCTTTCTGTGGGGAGTTTGACATGTTCTCCCCGTGTCCGCGTGGGTTTTCGTCGGGCACTCCGGTTTCCTCCCACGGTCCAAAGACATGCTGCCAGGTTTATTGGCCTACTCAGTAAATTACCCCAGGTGCCCTGCGATGGACTAGGCGTCCCATCCTGGGTATAGCCCTGCCTTGCGCCCTGTGTCTGACGGGATAGGCTCCGGCTCACCGCAACCCTGTACAGGATTAAGGGGCTTCTGAAAATGGATGGATGGATGATTTACCCTAAATACCTCGCATCACTACTCCGGCCACTCGCATCAACACAATCCCGTACTCTGCGCAGCTCATCACAGCACCTACTCCACACACCGCGCTCACGCGCAACCGTCGTGAAACGCCGATTCTCGGTCGCGGCACCCACAACCTGGAACAGCCTGCCACACCTATTGCGTCAAACACAGTCCCCTACAGCCTCCAAAAACACTCTTAAAAAGTCACCTTTTCACCGACTCACAACAAACCGACTGAGCAGGGCTCCGCGCCTCCGAATCAACGGGTGCAACGCGCCCGGAGAAAATGCGCGCGTTACAAAAGTAGCTTATTATTATTAACCGACGCCACGAACGAGCGAGCGAGCGTTCGTCGAGCGCGCTCACCTGGTTGCCGAAGACCCCGATGGAGCAGGCTGTGGAGACCTCGCCGGAGCCGAACCAGACTGAGGCGATTCGCGACGGCAGGCCCAGGATGAAAACCTGGGCGATGGCGCACGTCAGCTGTCCGAACACCGTGACGCCGAACAGGTGCGGCTGGACGCTCGCCGTCTTCACCCAGGCGCCGGCGCAGTTCAGGAACGACCCGAGCAGCGCCACGATCCGCAGGCCGCGGGTGTCGAGCAGCCACGCTGACGGGAAGATGAGCGGGATGTAGCACAGCATGTAGACCATGGACAGCCAGTCGACGTCCGTCGGGCTCACGTCGTAGTACCTGGGTCGACGGGGGTCAAGGTAGAAGCGTTCACGTCGCGATCCCTGTCGGGTAAATACTCGGTGTTGCCTGCGAATTCTACCAGACGCTTCGAAGCCGAGGAGCTGAAAGACAACGATGTCCAGGAGCTGACCGTCGTGATTCGAAGAATCGCGAAGAAGAAGAAGACTCGAAGGCTTTCATGACCAATATTATCCATAGTGAAGCTCTGTTTATGAGTTTAGGTGATGTGAAAAATACGTGTAAGTGTAGTACACACTTTGAAGGTAAGTGTTGTGTGTGCTCGCTCGTTTTCTCCAACATATCGACGGGTGCACTACACTGCGACCCTGTACAGGATTAAGAGGTTTCTGAAAATGGATGGATCTAGAGTCTAGATCCATCCATAGTCTAGATTCTAGACTATGGATAAGCTCGTTAATGCTTTTGGCCAACATCGCTCGTTGCTGATTTTGGATGACAGACGACTATAAATCAAGCAGTCGCGGAGATTAGCAAACAACCCGTTCAGCGATCCATGACAAGTTGCATTACCAGAGAGTGAGCATCCGGTGCGAAAGTTGTTACCTTTGGCACCCGCTATACTGGGATACTGGGAAAGTAAACAGGGTGCACCTTTGTTGCTCCTTATCAGCGGGATACTGGCTCGGAGGCAACGTCTCACATCATGGTAACTGGCGAAATTATAATCCATCGTTACAAGCTGGAAAATCAAGTAAGCGGCAGAGCACTCAGTAGCAAGCAACACCCAGGCTCTCCATTTACATAAAATAATCCTTCCCGAGGTTCCAACCTTCTACTGGGAAAGATAACTGTGAATGTATTATTATTATTATTTTGAGACGCACAGGATCGGGTGGCAGTTGCCTTCTAGGAAACCTGCCGAGACTTTCACAAACGCCTTCGAAACTGCGACGCGCTGGGGAGCACAGGTCCCGGTCAGTCATCTCACTAAGTCAGCCTCTAGCAAACGCGTCGGTCACCGTGACCTCATGTCAGCGAGCCTTTGAAGGCTCTGCGTGGCCTCGAGGTGCACCTGGCCTGGCACAGGCGCCGTGGTGACGTTATAGGTTCATTGGCCTGCTGACTAAATTGCCCCCGCCTGCCCTGTGATGGACTGGCGTCCAATCCTGGGTACAACCATGCCTTGCGCCCTGTGTCTGCCGGGATAGGCTCCGGCTCACCGCAACCCTGTAGAGCATTAATCGGTTTCTAACAATCAAAAAAACAATACTATAATTAATTTACAGCCTATTGACAACGCACTGCTTTCGACATTGTTGCAGGAAAAACAACTCTGTGACAGGCCGTTGATGCGGCATTGTGACATCCCAGCAGGCTTACTGTGAGCCACACGGGGCTCGACTGCCACTCATTTCGGATTCAAGGCAGCACGGCCGCTCTATACCACCATACTGTATATACAGTAATTTTTTTCGCATGCAAATTATAGTATGGGGCTCGGTGAGAAGCAGTGACAGCGCTGTCTTAAAGCCTATAATCTTACCCCAGGAGATACGGTTCTGAGTACAGGGAGAAATACCGCGCACCGTATTCTGCACGTAGCTGTGCAGAACACACCGCGGTTTGAATTGGAGGCTTGCAGCAATGCCACTGGTCGTTTAGCACGAACGGAATTGACACGTCAAAATGTTTCGCTAAAATATTTCGTCAGGATTTCTCCGATCTGCTCGGAGAAAACCTGTTCCCTCCTTGCTTGTTGTAGAATGATTATTAATTGCTATTGCTCGACTCTCAGTTAATCCTGTCTTGATGTTACTGACATGCCGTTCTCTCCACAGCCATGTGCAGCGTTTTGTGACCCTCGGGTGAAAAGCGCTCTATAAATGCTATTATTATTTATTATAAAAGCAGCTGTGTATTAAACAAAATAACAACGTCCAATTGCTTAGCTCTGGCGATGTTGCGAAAATGCGTCAACCTGCCAGAGGGACTACACTGTAGTTTTATTTCCTGAACAATTCGTGTTATTGCCAACGTTTTATTTTCCGACAGGGTGGCTGTGAAGCGGTAACATCTGCAGATCACAGAAAGAAGGTGTTGCCCGAGGCGGTTCGAAGCCTGCCTCGGGCGCCTTTCTGTGTGGAGTTGTTTGTGTTCTCCCCCCTTGTTCTGTGTGGGTTTCCTCCGGCTTCTCCGGTTTCCTCCCACAACTAAAACACTCATTAACTAATTGGCCGATACCATCAAATGTTGGCGCCGGCTAACCACGTGGCTGTCTTCCCCCGCCTCTCTGCGGTTTCCAGGCGCCTCTAAGTCGTTCTCTCTTCGAATGAATACCTTCGAAATTGAACGAATATGTGCCACGCCTTAGAAATTGTCTTTATTTATATTTATAGGGAGTTCACTGTAAGGAAGTGGCAGAATTATGGACAACACATTTAAGAACCGGCCAACTGGCTGAACGCCAAGGAAACCTGGAACCAGCCAACAGGAGGGTTTTCATAGTGAGGCTCTGTTTATGCGTTTAGGTCGTGTGAATAAAGGTGTGTAAGTGAAGTGCACCCGTCGATATGTTGGAGCAAACGAGCGAGCACATGCAATCACTTACCTCAAAAGATGGCACCGACGTTTCGCTGAAGTTACACTCAGCATCATAAACAAGAGCCTCACTTTGAATAACATTGGTCATGAAAGCCTACGAGGTAGGAGGGTTTGCATTCCCCTGGTATTAAACTACGATGGACTTTAGAACAAGTAGAGTGAGTTTCCGTTATGGCCAAGGTTTGACTCAGACAGATCCGGAATTTCCACCTGTGTTTGCCTAGCAGCGACTGATCTGGACCGACATCTGCTACATAAGATGTTTTTTTACTTTCATTGAAAGTTGTTACTGTGTTGCATACTGCACAGCCTTGAAGGACCTAGGCTGACTGAAACATGTCTGGGTTTGGTCTGTGGAAAAGGTGACAACCATAAAGTAGCAGATTTCCGTACGCACGCTGGGTTGATTTGGCATGAATGCAACAAGCGCAACATCTTTTGTCACGCTCCTCTCAATCCCAAAGTGACATCTGTCCATCCATCCATCCATTGTTAGAAACCGCTTAATCCCGTACGGGGTCGCGGTGAGCCGGAGCCTATCCCGGAAGACACAGGGCGCAAGGCAGGGTTACACCCATGGTGGGACGCCAGTCCATCACAGGCCTCCGGAGGTCAATTTAGTCCGCAGGCTCATCAAACTATGCAACCGCATGTCTTTGGAATGTGGGAGGAAACCGGAGTGCCCGGCGAAAGCCGACGCGGACACAGGGGGAGAGAACATGCAAACTCCACACAGAAAGGCCCCCCAAGCCGGGACATATTATTTATTGAATTGTTTTCATTTATTGTTTAACCGTCGCGTCAACCTGCTCTCTCACGTGGAGCCAACACATGCCCTTAATTCCCCGGTGCTCTGTGACGGACTGGCGTCCCATCATGGGTATATCCCTGCCTTGCGCCCTGTGTCTGCCGGGATAGGCTCCGGCTCACCGCGACCCTGAACGGTATTAAGCGGTTTCTGAAAATGGATGGATGGACATGCCTTAGATGTCTTTACGATCTATAATCCTAGAATTTATCGCGATTGCTTAACTCTCAGTTTACCTGTCTTGATGTTATTGACATGCCGTTCTCTCCACAGCCTTGTGCAGCGCTTTGTGACCCTCGGGTGAAAGGCGCTCTATAAATGCTATTATTATTATAGTTAAATATCCCTGGTTCTCTGAGAGCATTACTGCCGTGATGCAAGCGGTTAGCACACTGAGAGTTTGGAATGATGAGCAAGTTGATTTCCTAATTCCCGTCTCTTATTTTCCAGCTCTTGTACACGCAATCTAAATTGAGTAACAGCGTGGAAGAGTAGACCAAGTAATCATGATTATAGGAATTAACCCATGAACTCATCACATTTCACAACTAGTAAATTACCCATGAAACACAATAGCCTCATTATGACGATTGGAGAATCGTGTAACAACACACAAACACGACAGACATAACAAAAACAAAGATCCCCCATATAGCCTTAACAGACCGTAGGGTCAAGCGCCGTTAGCGAGCACCCTATGAAGGTCTACGCGGCACACGAGGAGGTGATTGACCAGCACCACGCCCGGCCGCTTTTGTCTCCCTTGTGGAAATGTTTACACACCGCACTAGGTATTCTTTTGAGGCTGAGTCGACCTAGGGGAGGCCCAGGACCGGTTCAGAAAATCGTCACCGGTGTTGGCCGCGAGCGGGATTCGAACTCGGGTTCACGGCCAGGTTTGTAGCCCAGCACGCTAACCACTGGGCCACCGCTCCCCACACAGATAACACACACACAGAGCCAGCGAACACACACACACACACAGACAACCGATTTGTAGGATCGACAAGACGCAGAATCGTCTCAATCGGATCGGGGACCGTTATCGCATTACAGCGGGTTACAAGCCGCGCGAAGACCGACCGGCGTGGTGAAAGCATGGTCTCTGGGGACCGGCTAAGCCCCGCATCCATCCGTCCATCCATCCCATCATCGCTCGCACACTCAGGGCTTTGTCGTCTCACCCGGCGAAGATGTTGTTGATGATGCCATACTGGATCCACTGAAAGGCGCTGGTGAGCGAGTAGGCGCTGAACACAAAGATGATCACCCACCGCCGCCTGTACAGGCGGGTGTCTTGTGCGACAGCGGGGCTCGGCGTGTCTTCGAGACCGGGATCCACGTCTGCGCCAAACGCACCGTCTCCACCACCACCAGCACCACCTCCATTAGCCGCGGCGGCATCTCCTCCAACACCACCATCATCGTTCTTTTGTTTCGTTTTTCCGACCATGCTGCTCCTGCTGCTGCCTGGCTGTGTCGTTGCTGTGCGCGTGTGTGTGTGTGGGGTGATGATGTGTTGTGCCTGACACGATCGCTGTGACCAAAGCGAGCTGGCTTATTAGTTCACTTAACCCTCCCCCTGGTGCCTTTAAGTAGAGATTCGTGCGGCTACACTGTCAGCCGCGACTCGTTAACGATCCGGTTAAAGGCCGCTCGCTCGATCGCTATCGCTGTGTGTTTTGTGTTTTTATCACGGCGAGATTGAATATCAACGTCGATTAGAGAGACGCGTCATTTACTTTACGGCTCCCTCCTCGATAGCCGCGCGCGTGTGGGCTGTCAATCGTGGCGTCTCCCCGCGATTTTCGCAACTGTGTCAACACGCGGCACGCTATCTCCGAAAGATTTGCCGAGGACTGATCTCGAAACCGTCAGGAATCAGCAGCGCGCGGAGTTCTGGTTCACAGTTCCTCACCCGTCCCCCACCCCACCACGCAGCCGGCCCTTGTCCATAGTCCGAAACGCGTGTTTCGATACCGATAAGATGTTACTGCCACTTGCGTGCGCTCCGCAGCGCTGTCACCCTGGCTTTAAACAATTAACAAAGTCACCGAACTCGGGTCTTCTTCCATCGTTGGTCTTACAGCCGCCGTGTCAATTGAGAGCGCTAACGGGTTAACAGAGCGAGCGACAGACTTGCTCCGCAGCGTAAAGTCATTATTTGATTATTATTATTACTTTTAAACAAGAGCATAGAGGCGGGCATTCATGCACACGGACACGCGGTGGCTCGAAACGAGAGAGAGAGAGGCTATTCGGGATTGGGCAGCTGACACTGTGCCAGACAAACCTCAATAACCCGGCACCCCAACCCCGCCAAGCACACACCACCACCACCACCAATCGCAAACTGTTATCAACACATGCTCTTTCAAACCCTGGCCCCGGCCGGCCAACACGTGTTCTGCTCAGGTCACTTTCCACGCGGCTTACAGTTTGTCATGTTCCGGCTTATGGCTATGCGGAGTCGCTCCTTTTGACGCGTCCGTCACTGCGAGACGCCCCCCACGTGCTGTTTTGCTTCCCGTTGCACGTCAAGTTTACACAGCGGTGTCGCAGTTATACAGTTCATTCATTCATTCGTCACTGTCAGAAACCGCGCAATCCTGTATCCGGCTTGCGGTGAGCCGGAGCATATCCCGGCAGACGCAGGGCGCAAAGCAGGGCTATTTAATTTTTCGTTGCTTTGGATTTTATTGGTTGTTTTTTTATTTTGTTGTTGACGTGCCGTTCTCTCCACGACCCTTATGCAGCGCTTTGTGACCCTCGGGTGAAAGGCGCTATATAAAACGCTTCTTCTTTGCGATTCTTCGAAGCACGATGGCTAGCTTCTGGACATCGTCGTCTTTCAGCTTGGCTTCGAAGTGTTTGGTAGAATTCGCAGGCAATACCAAGTACTACCT
>JAZEWU010000023.1:5871971-5901789 GCA_036362915.1 Geotria australis | reverse complement strand
TAATACCAAGTATTACTTGACAGGGATCGCGACGTGAACGCTTCTACCTTGAGCCGCCGTTCTCACCCGGTGGGTCGCGACCCATCAGTGAGCCGCGAGCGCCACCTTGCGGTCCGTTGAGACCCAAGTGGACTTTGAGGTGCACACGGTAGCCCAGTGGTTAGCGCTATGCTGGGCTACAAATCTGGCGACCCGAGTTCGAATTCCACTCACGGCCAACACCAGTGATGTTATAGAAAACAAAATTTAACGTTCAAACTGTTATTTTTACAGCGTGACATAAAACAATAATGATTAAGGGGATGACCAACTCCTCTGGCAACCCTACTTTACAAAAATAAATACATTGCGTTGCACGTGAACTTCAAGGGTAAACGTAAACACAAACGTGTTGTGTTCATCGACTTAGGCACAGAGGCAGCGAATATCCAGCTCCTAGACATCTGTTAGGGAGGGAAGAGACAAATGCAGAGAGAAAGGAAGCATCAACATTAAATCTAGAGAGACACGATGAACTATTAACTCACAAGACTTGGCGGTTACATCTTAAGCGTGTTAAGTGCACACAGCGACAAGAAAACAAAATCACCGCACCTACAGCATACAGTAATAATAATTTTTCATTTCTAACGCGTGGCACACACATTCATTCAATGTCGAAGGTACTCATTCGACGAGAGAACGACTCTGAGGCGCGAGGAAAGCGCAGAGAGGCGGAGGAGGCAGCCAGGCGGTTTTGCCGGCGCCATATTGTCACACACTGCTTACCATATATTATGATGTTTTCGACCAAATCATTAACTGTGTTTTTTAAGTACTCCGTGGAAATGCAGAGTACCGTACTAAATCATACATATTATTATAGTTAGCTGCAAACGACGCAGAACTAAACCAACACAGTAATCTACCGTATCAATTACTACTGCACGTTAAGGGGTTAGGGGGGGGGATTGAGGCAAAGACGTGAGTTTACGAGATTAAAGTGAGCCGTTCTCATCACGTGGCCAGAAACGGAGGAGTCTGAAACAGAACGGAAGCACGCGTATTGTATGGCAATGAGCGGAAACTCGTTAATAGGTCGAAACTGAAAGGTGGCACAGGGTAATTAAATATTTCATACCCTACTGATTTCTAATGAACCTCTCGTCAACAGGTAATGTAAATATTGTGAAAGGCATGGTTCCGTATGTTATAAGGAGCGTTACAAGATGCAAGCACGCGTGTTGAAATCGTTTGGAGACCTGTCGAGGTTTTACAATAAAACGTTGTTAAAGAAGTGTTGCCCCTATTATTTCAGTGGCGGTATTTAGTGGTCTACGGATGTAGGTTTTAGGTGTTGTTAATTATACTAACAATGGATACAATGTGAACAATCTTGGGGTAATGTTCTGTAAAATAAAATACCTTCTGACATGGGAACGCGGGGCAACTTCTTCTTCTTTGCGATTCTTCGAAGCACGATGGTCAGACACGTGGAACACAAACTCAAACGTGGGACACACCCAGAGCAAGAACTCTCGCAAATGAAACGTTATTGAGCATTCGCCAACAAAATCCGAGACGTGCAGCCCAAGCGCGGTTCAAAACAAGCGGCGTTCTAGAATCTAAAGGAAACACGTCAGAGCGGCGTTCTGCAAAACGACCGAATGGTTCGGTAAAATAAAACGAAAATTGTCAGCAACACGCAAGACCATCGATGGCGCGTCCTAGAACGTGCGGCGACCGCACGATCGATCGGGCAGGATCATAGCGAGCTCTAGAACGGACGACAGGGCCAGCTGAACCTTGGAGCGAGCGAGAGATTCACGACACGTTGCGGCCGCGTTCGTTCTAGAACGAGACGCGGCGAGCCGGGCGACTCGAGGACGGCGCGTCAATACAGCGGCAGACACGCGCGGGAGGCGACACACCAACACGGGGTCGAACAAATAACTCAGCATAATAATAATAACAGCATTTTATATAGCGCCTTTCACCCGAGGGTCACGCGAGATTTCATCCTTTCTGGCAATCTTCTTCTTTGCGATTCTTCGACGCACGATGGGTCAGCCTCTGGACATCGTGGTCTTTCAGCTCGGCCTCGAAGTGTTTGGTAGAATTCGCAGGCAATACCAAGTATTACCCGACAGGGATCGCGACGTGTGACGCTTCTGGCAATGAGAAAGGTGTAAACATCTTAGAACACCAAATGGACACCTTTTTTTGCAAAGGTTCTAGTTTGCAAGCAGCCACACTACATGCTTGTGGCAAAAACATGCTATGATAAATGCATGGTAAGTATTGCGTGCTCGCTCGGCCTCCAACATATCGACGGGTGGTACACTTACATACTCTTCACGTGACCTAAACTCATAATAATAATAACAGCATTTTTAGAGCGCTTTTCACCCGAGGGTCACAAAGCGCTGCACAGGGCTGCGGAGAGAACAGCACGTCAACAACGACAGAGAACGGAGAGTCAGCAACAATATTTGCCTCCGTATCCGTTGGTGTTGGCGACCGCGCCGCATCGATGCTGCTCGTGGGGACCGTCTGCATGGAGGAGGTGGTGGTGTGAGTGATGGTGATGGTGGTGGCATCGGTGCGCGGCGGCGGTGGGACTCTCTCGCGGAAGTGGTGCGACACCCACCGCGGAGGAGAGCGACCCCCTGGCCCGAGCGACGGCAGCGGGAGAGGCGGGTAGCGAGCGGACGGCGGAAAAAGCGGCGGTAGCAATGGTTGCATCAGCATCATCATCATCATACCGGGCAGCCCGTAGCCTTGAGGCGGTGGTTGATTGTGGTGGTGGTGGTGCAGGTGGTGATGGTGCAAACAGGAGTTAGGAGGAGGTAGATAGGTCGTCGTAAGGCCCATCCGCTCCGTCCGCCGGTGGTACCTGTCCGGAACGCGACATATCGACGCGCAGTTTACGGGCCCTGACGGCCCCGCGAGCCTTCCCGGGCCGGTCCATGTACACGAAGGCGTAGTCCCTGGTGATGGTCCACACTCCACAACTTTGCCGTACTTCTCAAACAGCTCCTTGAGCTGGCTGGGCGACACCGACGGCTCCAGGTCGCTCACGAAGATCTTGACGGAGTCGCGGTCGATCGTGGTGGAATACGACACCGTGAGCTTCCGGGCCTTGGAAATCGAAGTTGTTGAGAATGGAGCAGTCTCGCGCCGTACTTTTCAAAAGGAGTCATCAGCTCCTCGGCGGTCACCTTGAGCGAAATGTTTCCCACGAAGAGTTCCATGTTTGGTTGCTTTGGGGCGGCAGCTGGTGTTGATGTGGGTTTGTTTTTAAAGATTATGCTGGGTGGTGATTGGTTGCGGCTGAGCGTGGTGATGGGTTTATGAGAGTGGGGGTGGTGGTGATGAGTGAACGTGGTGATTGATGGATCGAGGGTCGGGATGAGTGATCGTGGTGATGGGTTGAGGGTGGAGATGGGTGAACGATGGGAAATGCGCGGAGCACTCTCTCCATACACGACAGGTGTTTGCGATGGAGCGATAAGCTTCAAGCCAATTATGACATTGGTGGTGGTGACTCCATCACGCGGCGAGCAGGACAATGGATGATGATTACATTAATCCTCGAGTCCTAGCAACGGATTGAGATGATCGAATCCAGCTGTGGCTATTGGGCGGCTGCTTAATTACGATGACGGACAACAGCTGGTGATGCTCAATGACAGCTTTAACGCGCGTATAATTGGACGAGGGCGGCATGGTGGCGTAGTGTGTAGCGCTGCCGCCTCACAGCAAAAATCGCTAGGTTAGATTCCCGGCTCAGGTACTTTTCTGTGTGGAATGTGCATGTTCTCCGCGTGTCCGCGTGGGTTTTTGCCGGGTACTCCGGTTTCCTCCAACAGTCCAAAGACACGCTGCTGCCCAGGTCAATTGTCCTGTTGTCCTGATTAAATTGCCCCCGGTGCCCTGAGATGTTGTAACTTGCTTACCCCTCCCCGGATGAACAACTTGTTAAAAAGAGACGCCACGGCTGAACGGTTTTTCTTCCAGCTTTAATAAAGACGGACTGACTGACAAGTGACACAAATGAATAATCAATTGCTCATGCCCTCTCACACAGCTGGCCTCTCCACTAGCAAGTATGTTTAAGTACATACTTGTCGAGGGCAGGAACAGCAAAAATACTGTTGCACAAACGTGGAACTGGCCAGGTATGTTGCATACCCCCATGTACCGTGGTATGTACTGTACATAGCGTTCCGTACACACACTGCACCACTTCTTCTTCTTCTTTGCGATTCTTCGAAGCACGATGGTCAGCCTCTGGACATCGTTGTCTTTCAGCTCGGCCTCGAAGTGTTTGGTAGAATTCGCAGGCAACACCAAGTATTACCTGACAGGGATCGCGACGTGAACGCTTCTACCTTGACCCCCACTGCACCACTGATCCACACCACTGATCCGCACAGAACTGGTTGGCATCCTTACCGCGCGTTTAAACAACAACCGTCGTTCGCCACTGAGTGGCGGAGTCGGGGATACAGCGTCCGTGCCAGGCCAGGTTGCACCCTGAGGCTATCAAGCAGAGTGGTCTAAGACTCGTTGACAAGGATGTCACGGGCTGACTGACTGAGATGATTGGCTGGGGAACCACCTCTGCTCCTTGGCAGATGGCGCTATACACACTCAGTGCGTGTAAGCAGCGCTGGCTCACTTTGTTACGAGAATGGGCAGTACCATTCCACAAAAGTAGGGGCTCACTGGTGAACAATATTTACTGAGTAATATCCACCATTGCTTTGCCGTTTGGGAATATTATCCTATAAGCTAGCGAACATACAGATACACTTGTACACCTTGTTTTGTAGCCTTAGTATAGATCAATTTACCACATTCAATCCGCGTCGCCATCCCTGTCAATAGTAACACAATGGTTTTTCCCGCGGCTCTATATAAGGCCCGGCATTCGGCTGACTAACGACGTGGGTTTACGCAGCAGTGTTAAAATAGACGTTTCGTACGTCAAACCCAGAAACAGCAACAATGCCGCTCAAAATACACATCGTTTACTGGTAAGTGACACCCGTAGCCTAGCGTGTAATCGCGTTAAACTCGAATCTGAGGTGGATTTGATTTGTATTTTGAGTCATGTAGTCGCGAAACCGCGTTACGTAAAACGTCCTAACAAGCATCCTGGTGTAATAAAATGTTGTGGTCTCTTGTGCTCAAGTGGCGGTAGACGTTATGTACTGTACTTGAAAGGATTAAGCTTGCCGGACAAAGTTTAATATTATGATGTTTTTAATGATGTATTATTACTGCATGTATTTTCTGTTAGACGTAAACGTTGCGAGTATATATTTAGTGTACAGTTTTGACGTGTGCTCTATGCGTCAGCTGTGCGTTATTCAATCCGCTTTAAGGGTTTTAATTGAGATAATGTCTTGGGGGATTTTAAATAAAATAAAGTGGACACATTACTGTACAGTATTGTGCGCGCGTTGGGCGTGTAAGTGCATGGTTATATAATGACTAGACAATCCTGAGAGAAGCACGCTACACATCTGGTGTAGGCACTTGTGACTAAACATTGACAGATTATAATACCGTATTGTAATAGTCAATAATAAGCGTCCGTACGCGTGTCGAATACAACACACAACGTGCGTATGCAGTGTTAATCGTTGCATTGTTAAAGCACCACTTGCAATGCGGTGACACTGGGTATTTTTTGACGGCTCCCGTTTTTAACACAATGTCTGTTTTGTTCCAGTGGCGCCTGAGGGTACCGAAGCCGGGTAAATAACACCACCTTCATCGATCATATCATTGCCAAGTGGTTAATTCTTTAACCACTTGCCAGCCACAAACCCATGCTTCTGTTGACATTGCCAAGCCAGGCGTGCGGGTACTTACCTGGCCACAGGGATCACTGCCTTTTTGAAAAAAAGCCAAGTCATACCAGTGACGCACCTGTGGTTTGTTTGATTTGCCAATGAGTGTAAAAACCTTTCATGGCTTTTATTCCTGCCCCAAAGTTGGCATTTTTTATTTAACATGAAGGCTTTAGTGACCAATGTTATATAACATAGTACATCCCTTTTTATGCTTTGGGTCACGTATTTTAAGTCGAGCAGATATATTTCCGAAGTTATTAAAACAAAAGGTGGATATATGCATGGCTTACAGAAGCACGGTTTTGATTTGAACGCCACACACTCGTGCGAACGTGATGAGTAAATTCTGATCTTCTTTGCGATTCTTCGAAGCATGATGGGCAGCCTCTGGACACTACGTATTTAAGCAAACCTTGCTTTACTAGCAAGGGTTTCGTATGGTGGCTTCTGCTCAACGTTTTAATGGTTTGAAGAACAGCACAATGCCGAGATGAGAAAGTAAGGTTAACCAGCGGCCCTGTAGTTCCTAGATTGAACGTCAGTACGTATTACAAAGTGCAAATGATGATTTTCTATTAGCAATACCAAGGTATGTAAAACATATTCGATAGGGAGAATTACACTTACATGACGATTGAAATCCTGGTCAAGGCTTTATGATTATTTTGTCTTTTCTGTTTCCAACGTCATAACCTGAGACGACGTATGCCTGTTTGTGCATGCCCTTCGTACATCGTGTGCCCTGGTTTAGTGCTAATTTATGTTGCATAATATAAACACGAATATATTTTCTGAGCATGTTTTGCCAACGAATCCCTATCCCTTGGTGTTTGATGTGTCACCCTGCAGGCATAAACAGAATGTCCTTAGACGAAGGAGTAATTTATTTGGGTGTGTTTTTAGATGCAAAATTGATGCTATTGTTTATAAAGTAACGTTGTAAGGAAGTGGCCTCATTTTGTTCTTGTGCTTCAATGTTAATTGTTGAATTTGGCTTGGCGTTGTTTCCCACTCGTGTCTGTCTTCATGTCTGTGTCCCTGTGTCTCCCCCTGTCGCTCGCCCTCCCTCCCTGTCTCCTTCCGTGTTTGTCTTTGAGGAAGTGACGGCCATCTTAGGGGACGCTGGCAGATTTTTGACGCTCTTAAGATTGTCAGTTTCACGACCTCTCAGTGTATTCGAAGCAGCCTTAATCATTAATTTATTGTTGTTTTTATTGGTTGTTTTTTTCTGTCGTTGTGAAGCGCTTTGTGACCATCGGGTGAAAGGCGCTCTATAAAATGCTATTATCTCTATTTATACTTTGAACTTTACGGTGATTTGATGAGTCATTGCGATTCCAGGCCACAATTATATTAAATGACATGTGAGTGGATAGTATTAACATCGTTTATTTTCATTTTGTTCTTGTGAAACAAATAACGGAAGCTATTTAATTTTTCTTTGCAGTTTATCCGCCTCAAGAATGAACTTGAATCCGAGTTCCCTGGAGAGCTGGAGATAGTGAGTATCAGTTCGAGTGATTATATTTTGTTACATTTAACACGAAGGCTTTCATGACCAATGTTATCCATAGTATTTTTATGCGTTTAGGTCACGTGAAGCGTATGTAAGTGTCGTGTACCGTCCAAGTGCCACCGACGTTTCGGTGGCACTAGCATAGTGGGTGCAAGTGCCACCGAAACGTCGGAACTTCTTGTTAAGTATTGCGTGCTCGCTCGCTCTCCAACATATCGACGGGTACACTTACATACTCTTCACGTGACCTAAACTCATATCTCTAAATGTTGAAGGGCTGTCTGCAACTAGAGAAGAACTCGTTGCAATGGGAAACTGTCATGTAACTATCACGCTTTGAAGAATCGAATTCGAACTCTTACAAATACTATGGATATATTTTAGTAGTTTAGTGTCTTCCTACACATTTAATGAGGTTGGAATTTCATTTTCCATAGTTGAGTTCATCTAGTCACATTACAATATGTATTGTAGCAAGGCTGACTTTTATTTTGGAGGATTTATTTATTTTCGATGTGTCCAAAACTGGGAAAAACGGAACGCGATGTAATTACGTATTGAGCGTTACTTAATGCTAATTCACTGCCGTATTTCCCTTGTTAAAGTCCCAGTGGGATCTTGCATAGTTATATATATATATGACAAAGGTTTGATACATTAACATAAAACGATAATACGTAGTTACGAACTCTGTAATCTCTTAAAAACAGTGACAATGGACTTAAAAAAATGACATATAATTCAGAACCCGAATTAAATGATGCAGGTCTTTATGGACAGACATCCCTAGATGAATGGATACGTTCCTTTAAAAGTTACCTGGAAAACTAAAATCCATGTATCGAACGATATTTTCCCATTGGATTCCATATAAATAAATGGAGATGGGATCTTACAGAAAAGGGATGACGTCCAAATTCGGATGCTAAAATACAGTGCTTATTCTTATGGCCAGATTGAAGTAGAAACCGAATATTGGACAAGAAAGCATTTGAATAGCACTGTAGCATTGCTTAACTATATAATTGGTAGCAGTATACATCTATCGAGATTTCAAAATGTTACAAAGGTATTGGACAACTTTGAAAACTGCTCTGTTGGAACAGACAAGCGAGGGAACCCCGACGCTGACTGGCTTCCTGGAGGTGCAGATTGTGGGAGGGAATATTCTCCACTCCAAGGCTGTGAGTGTTTGCACTTGGCACCAACTCTGAGCACAAACTCACACAGTGATGCCAATGCAGGTGGATATTCTTGCTACGTCAGTGGCTTTAGCCTTCTCTTACATTTTGACTAATTTAAAATGTACGTGGCTGTAATGGTGGCACATGAAATTGTTGACACTTTTGAATCCTATCCTTTCTCTAATGTGGTGGTTCTCAGCAATAGGCACATTGAAAAATGCTTAAAATGTATTGTTTGGATTGGAAACTGAATGGATTTTTACTATGAACATTATTAAGTAAATGCAACCTTATGTAATAGCTGTGATGTTGCATAGGAATGTTTAGTTTTGAACGAACTTGCCTGTGATGTATGGATATCGAGTACAGTAGCTGACATAGAATCTTCTTCTTTGCGATTCTTCGAAGCACGATGGCTAGCTTCTGGACATCGTCGTCTTTCAGCTTGGCTTCGAAGTGTTTGGTAGAATTCGCAGGCAATACCAAGTACTACCTGACAGGGATCGCGACGTAGAATTACAGTATTATACATTTTGTCTATGGTGATGTAGTTGTGTGTAACTGGAAGGAGAGTGAGTTACAGCTTGCTCAAACTGCCTATGGCAGCTTTTTCATGTAATAACATATGTGGGTCCATTGGTATGTGGTGGTGAATACCAGCGCTATTCTCTTGGCTATGTATGATTACCAATACAATGAAACGACATGTTTGATTGCAGAACGGCGATGGGTTTGTAGATTCCGAGGAGAAGCTACAAAAGATCTTCAGTGGGGTGGAGAAAGCCCTCAAAAAGAAGTAGCCGGAATGTGCCGAAGCAGAAGCATGCTTTGCTTCTTAACAGAGGTAATGGCTTGTCCCAGTCGCTGGTTATGAATATATTGATGTTAAAAGTTCTTTTATTTTTTAAAAACTAGCTTCGTTTCAAGGTCATAAATTGGTCAGATTTGTGAAATAAAACTTGCTTCGTTTCAAGGTCATAAATTGGTAAGATTTGTTAAATATTCTACTGCTGTATACATAGAGCGGTTATAAAACTGGCACAGGACCGCGTTTTAACTTTTCAGTTAATAATTTCACGTGAAAATAAATATACATTTGCACATACATTTATATTTTTGGTATGTGCTAATGTATCATTAGCCTTTTTACTAACTCGGTTGACTTGGTTGCCTTGTCTCATATGTTCTCTTTTAAATCAACTGACTAAAGAATGTTTAACAAAACCTTTGCTCTGATTAACAACCCTATTAACCTTTAATAAATAAATATATTTTTCGCCACTCCCTACTCTTCCTCCTTGCCATAATTAACTTAAAATAATAAAAAAATTACATTTATAACGCGCACATATTCATTCACTGTCGAAGGTACTCCTTCGACGAGAGAACGACTCAAAAGGGGCTCGTAAAATTAACTCGTAGGCTTTCATGACCAATGTGATCCATAGTGAAGTTCTGTTAATGAGTTTTAGGTCATGTAAAAAAAGTGTAAGTTTAGTGCACCCGTCGATATGTTGGAGAAAACGAGCGAGCACACAGCACTCACCTTAAAAGATGGTACCGACGTTTCGCTGAGGCTTCCACTCAGGTGAGTGCTGTGTGTGCTCGCTCGTTTGCTCCAACATATCGACGGGTGCACTACACTTACACACTTTTTTCACATGACCTAAACTCATAAGCAGAACTTCACTATCAAAAGGGGCTGTTTGATGAACTGCTGTTATGGTAATGGCTTATCGTTCGTTTTGTGTTCCTGTTTATGATGGTTACAGCTTTAACAGGACTTGTGGTCATTTCACCGTGAGCCGGCGTCGGATGAAGGAGATGGCGGAAAAGCTTCGGCCTAGTCTTCTCCGGAGAGCTCTCAGCGCCCTGCCGCGATGAACAACCAACAAGGAGTTAAACTCTGTCAATTGGCTCAGCGTATACATCTATCTTTGTTACAATTGGGGAGGAGTCACTGGTGTTTGATTTTTCTTGAATGTTAAGTGTTGTGGGTAGGTTATCAAAGGTATATTTTAATTCACCCAGACTTGGAAAATTGACCTTCGATTAACTCGCAATCATAACAGGTTATATTGACTCAAGAGTTGTGTTTACTCTTCTAATTTGTAATAAATTGTCGGGCTTAACATTGTCACCTGTGCCTTACAAAAAGCAAATCACTGAAAGCCCATGTTGTAAGGACTTAACTTTGGCTCGGCAAGTGTTTTGTAGTGTCAAGCATACATGTTTTAATCGGTATGAGCAGTAAACACAATGCATTGTTAGTCTTGAGTATTGAGACAGATTCGGTTCATATAACAACAAACCATGCCCCATTAGACTGGCCAATGCTTGGTGATATTTAACATGCTGAAACTTTTAGCAGAGCGTAATTTACACATCGGCCCATTTCTGTCAACATTTATTAGGCATGGCTCCATTTCAAGCATGCTCTAGTGGAGAAGTCATGTAGTGCATTGCGCAGAGCTAACAATAAGCAGGCACACTTGGTTCCCCTGATTAGAAGTACACTGATCGGCATGGATTTTGACTGACTCCTGTTAATAAACTGGCATGAATACCGTTCATGCAGCCTGTGAGCACTCCACCAAGCCTTAAATGTTTTCGAAAGGTAAATGTGTGTAAAATCACTGCACTGCTGGAATATTTATTATCTACCTGGTGCTTAATAAACTGCTTAAATTATGATCAATGAAATTGTGGCGTTTTAATGAGATGCGGTTGAAACATTTTTTCTACAGTTGTGATTCTTGTTCCTTTTGTGATGCAGTCTCAAGTTATTTTATAAAGTCTTCACAGTCGAGGGAAACATGGGCACCATATATTGTAGTATTGAGCAGGGAGTAAATGTGGGGTGCCTATATGCATATAAACCACGCAATTAAATACTTTACAATTGCCGAACAATACACATCCAAAGTTCATGTACAGTATTCATTTTAAGTTATCAATATTTCCCATGGTAGCAAGTGTCCTAAAAACTCGTGTTACACCAAAATCACAAACTACATGTTGTACACTTTAAGTATTTTTGTGTGTTTTGCACAGATATCAAGTTTAATGTAGTTGCCATGGGCACTTCTGTGGCTGACTCATTTCGAGATAAACATCACTGCTGGTAGGACCAGGTGGAAGCCGGTCAGACCACGACCACCACAAGGCGAGGTTTAGTTGTGACGTGTACCCCACATCCTGCACGCAATTGGTACCATTATGTAGGGCTTCGGATATTGTAGTTAGTACGGATAATTAGAGGGATGAGGCATTTCAGTTAATGATAAAAGTGAATTCTCCAGGTCAGGATGTTTGGGTGGGACTCGTTGCTAGAAGAGATGATGGCAGTGGTCGAGATTAGTGACAGGATAGGCCCAAGAGGATGTCCACCAGAGATTAAATCAGCTCCTAGGCAGAAGCTAGGTGGAGCAAAGTATACATATTTGCGAATTATTGCCATTGAATGAGGCCCTTTCTAAAGAAAAACAAACAAAAAACCCAAATAGTTTTACGCGATAGATATAGAATAATTCGAAGTACTGATTAATTACCCGATACAATATTTTCCATTCATCTAAACTGGACATTTTTTTTATGAAAATCACCAAAAAATTCGAATTAACCCCCCCACCTCAAACAAAAGTTCAAGTTGAATTTCGAATTAACACACCTTTCCCCCTACAGAATAACAATAAAATAACAAACGACTAAATAATTAATTGTAGTGCACCGAATAAAAGGCACGAAATACAGGTATTGTCACATTGCCACAATGCTTAAATGGAAACAGATGTTTATATTTACAGCAGAAAATACCCAGTGAGCTTGCAAGCTATGGAAGCGGGATTAACAGCGATATACGTACGAATTTAAAAAAATACAGGAAATACAAACCAACTGAACCTTATTTCAACAACAAAGCCATTTATTTACATACATTTAACCAAGATCGATGTTTATTACAGCAGAAAAATACCTAGTGAGCTCGCAAGCTCTTTACAGGATTCCTGCAACATGCAAATTTACAAAAATAAATTAATATAAAATAAATTAACAAAAAATGTTTTACACACAGCATTGTGCATTAGTGACGAAATAAAGTAAATATATAAAAATACAATGTAGACACCAATTGTGTATACAAGTACTGTAAATATACACAGTATAACAAAAACATCTGATTGCATACAAATATATATACTGTAACTAAAGCCACTAAAACACTCAGAAACCAAACAAGCCACGAAATCCACATCATCACGTGAGCGTCTCATAAATCCCTTCACACAAATGATTCATTAAACAAAGCAAATGACTCATCGCCACCAGTAGCAGCATCAGCAAGCAACATGACCAACAATAGTTATATTAATAATGACACATCGTTGTAATTTCCGCCCCCCCCTTCTCAGTTTCAAAACTTTACAAAAATCCATTTCTGGAAATTGGACGACCATTCGTGACGTCAGGCGGGAGGCGGGATACCGCCGCCATTTCGTTCGTTGAGGGAATAAGAAGCAGCTGAGGTAGCAGCAGCAGCAGCACAGAGCCGGCTCCGTCTCTTCTGGTCTCTCACGTCGCCCGGTAAGCACTCAACGCACCCCGTATCGTACGCGTGTTTTAGCGGCCCCTGTGTGAGTGTGTGAGTGTGTGGTTTGTGCGATTTTTATTAAGAGCGGCGCGGCAGTCTTGTGGTTTGTTAGGAAGGGGGGGGCTAGCCTTTGTGTGTTGTATCTCGTCTCGCTTGTGCTCGTCGTTGTGTGGTGGGGCGGTTGTTTGTTTTTTTTCTCCTTTCTCGCCTCCCCCGATCCGCTGGCGCTTTGGCCGCTTCTCGTAAAACATCAAGTTTTTTTTTTTCCCCCCGTTGTTATAATCGTTCACTTCCTAAGCGTTTCCCTTCGTACAAGTTTTTCGCGCTGGCGGGAAAATCGGTCCTTTAGCGTCTCGTTGTTTTTTGGGCGCGAATGGGCGACGCCTCGACGCTTATTCGCTCGCCGTAGACGGTCGCGGCTGTGCTAGGCGGTGAGAACCGCGACCGTTTCTCAAGAGCAGCGGCCGGGAAAGGGGGGGAGAAAAAAAAACACATTAACCCCGAGCGAAATTTGTCCGCCATGTCCCCCGTGCGCGACGACGTCACCACGCACGCCTTTCGCCCTGTTCGGCCATTGCACGTGTTGACGGCATTGCCGAGCCCCCCCCCACGTTACGCGCGTGACGCAATCGCGCACCGTTCCGAAGCGGGCGACGTCACCGCGTAACCGTTACGTGGTGACGTCACCGCGGGGGTGGGGGCTTTTGTTTATGGTTCGGATTTTTGCAGCCCTTTGTTTTAAACAGCGGGTAAATTGATTAAGGTTTGTGGTATTATCGGCGATAAACGGGAGTTTAAAATACACCGCTACGGTAATTCCCCGACACCGACGGAGAGCTACCATAATAAACTAGGGAATAAAACAACAGAAAGGGTGAATTAAAATCCCTTTTGGTAAACAATTCAATGCATCGGTGGAATTGTAATGTATATAATGAGGTAGAAATTAACCTGTATATTTTAATATTTATAAATATGGCGAAAAACACGCATCGTCTCAACTAGGTGTCTCGTAAAGAGCGACTGGGCAGGGATGTGATAACATGATTGTTAGCGTTTCACGTCTGTAGAAAGATGTTATGTTGCTAAATTTGTCGATCATTTTACTTAAACGCAGTTCTTTGTAACGTAGTGTAAGGCCTCATATTTCAGCCTGTTTGAATCGGAAACCCCGGTTACGTTGAGATATAACGCTTGCAAATCTATTATTAACGAGTGGATTTTTTTTACCAAGGCTGTTCCAATTTTACTTCCAGAGTGTAACATCGACACGTTTTGTTTTTATTCCTTTTGTGTCTCCATTCAAACGGGTTTAATTAATTGAAGCAATTAATACCGTACTATCTAGCAACCATGTGACTGTTCAGGCTCCTGCAACTGGTTTTAACAAGCAATAGTCACATGTGATTTTTTTTTTCTAAAAAGGCTTAACACGTCTGAAAAGTGTTTTTTTTTTAAAACCTTTACTGCAGCACTTGAATTACAGTAACCTGGTGCCAAGCAAGAACATTATACTGCCGAGTAACAAAGTGTGTAGTTATAGCTTCACATCACACTCAAGCTGAAGACTATCTCGTTTTATTCACGGCTGTTAAATCGTTAGTTCCTTTTGTGCTCTCGGTAAGTCCCAGCTGAGGAATCCGTTCATAAATCTCCATCCACCAGTATTAACCCCTGTGTCAGGAAGCAGGCTTTGGAAGCCAATTTTCACGGATTTTATCGCATCTGCTGGTGTACAGTCAAACTGGTTTTCATTTAAACTTTACCAGCAAAAGTTTAGCCAAATAAGATACGACCACACATATGTTGTCCTTGGTTACGTTACTGAGACAACTGCACTTGGAGCAACATATTGTGCAGTGTTCGGCAAATAACAGTTGTATCCTGTTTGCATCACCTAATCTTTGACTTGTAAACGCTGACCGCTGGGGGTGTTGCTCACAAACAGTTTAACATTTAACTGTACACCCCATACAGTGGCCCCCTTTACAGAGAACCACTTGGAACATTTTCAAAGCCCTACATTAATATTACGTAATTTTCAATGACCTCAAAACAGCATCATAACTCCAGACTGCACGAGTGTCGGCCACCCACCTGTGTTTGTGTGTCAGCGTTAACCACTTCACCTTTACGTGGTTTTCTGGTAATGTATTTTTTGACACCTGGGTCTGTCCTGTGGCCTCCTGTCGGCGAGCCTTCGACACTTCACGTGGCCTCAAGGTGCATATGGCCTGGCACAGGCGCCGTGGTGACGTCACCGCCACTTAGTGGCGAATTCGATTCTTCGAAGCGTGATGGTTATGTGACAGTTTCCCATTGCAACAAGTTCTTCTTTAGTTGCAGACAGCCCTTCAACATTTAGAGATATAATAGTCAGTGCTGGCCTTCAAAGCGGCGGGCATTGGCCTCTCTCCTTGCTCCAGACTGAGGGGCTTCTGGCATCTGTTGAGCTTCTGGACATCGTTGTCTTTTAGCTCCGAAGTGCTATAGGAGAGGGGAATCCACTGACGGTCGTGCGAACCTTTGTGACCCTCGGGTGAAGGGCGCTATATAAATTGATATTATTATAATAATATAAATTATTATTAATATTCTTATAATTTTAGGGGACGCTGGCAGATTTTTGCCGCTCTTAAGATTGCCAGTTTCACGACCTTTCAGTATATTCGAAACGGCCTTAATCATTTAATTTGTTGTTGCTTTGGTTTTTATTGGTTGTATTTTTTCTTTCGTTGTTGACATGCCGTTCTCTTTGCGGCCCTTGTGCAGCGCTGTGTGACCCTCGGGTGAAAGGCGCTCTATAAAATGCTATTATTATTATTATTTTTGCAGACCGTCGTCGAATACCGAGGCAATGGCTCGCACCAAGCAGACAGCGCGCAAGTCGACGGGAGGCAAAGCCCCGCGCAAGCAGCTCGCCACCAAGGCTGCCCGCAAGAGCGCTCCGTCCACCGGCGGCGTCAAGAAGCCCCATCGCTACCGGCCGGGCACGGTGGCCCTGCGCGAGATCCGTCGCTACCAGAAGTCCACGGAGCTGCTGATCCGCAAGCTGCCGTTCCAGCGCCTGGTCCGCGAGATCGCCCAGGACTTCAAGACCGACCTGCGCTTCCAGAGCGCCGCCATCGGCGCCCTGCAGGTACCCGGCGTCGTTTGTTGAGCGGGGTCGAGTAGCGTTTTTTTTTATCGGTTGGTGGGTTTTGCGGGAGAGCTCCGGAGGGTGTGTTGTTGGAGACGATGTTCGTGCCCCGAACGCGCGCAAAATACACCGGAAGAGGCCCCTCGTCCAAAATTGTTTAGATTTACAACGGTTAAGTGTTCGTGATGTTTTGTGTGAGTTTGACTTTTCGACGACTATTCTCGACGGTATAGAGTTTCTGCTTCAATTAATTTAAATAATGAATAACGGGTTGATGGAAATGTCTCTGACGACCAAATGCTCTTTGTTTTGGCTGACTCACCTGAAGAGTTGCAAACATGTTCATTTGCTTTTTGACTAAGTTAGAGGTCTTGGTGCATTTAAGTGAGGTTTCCTTCATTATTTAGCATGCTTGAGGCAGCAACATGGCATGACATTTATTTGATAGTTTTTTGTGCACACCATTACTCGTTTCAATCGGTCAAACTATGCTTGAGGCACCAAACAGAAAGTATTAAAACATGGTCAAGTCGGTTATGGTTAGCAAACATTTGAACTGAATGTTGAATTAAAATAATGTTGGCTTTTGGCTACATCTGCGAATAATGTTCAGTATTCTACCATGAAATATTGATGCCACGGATTTGTGACGGATGTAGAACGCTTTATCAATACACCTCCGAGAGGCGACATGGATTTTAGACCCGTGACCCTAGCGAATTGATATTTACAACAAGTGCCATAATTAATATAATACTACCATTTAAAAGCTCCAAGTCCCGAGGGTTCAATTTAAACACGAGCTCGACACTGAGCGCCTCGCCATCCCAGAGTACCCACGTGTGTCACTGCACAACAGCTTAAATGCAAATCGTCTGTGATTGAATTCACGCGGGCATTAAGCCAGCTTCATTTAAATATAACCCGGCTAATCGGTGCTGGTTCTGTGCGTGTGTGTGTCTGTGTGTGGTTGCAGGAGGCAAGCGAGGCCTACCTGGTGGGGCTGTTTGAGGACACCAACCTGTGCGCCATCCACGCCAAGCGCGTCACCATCATGCCCAAGGACATCCAGCTGGCGCGACGCATCCGTGGCGAGCGCGCCTGATCGACATGCCCCGTCGATGGCAGAGGGGGCCCCCTCTATGCTCCGGTTTTTAATAGAGGCCCGTTAGAAGCAAGGAAACAACAAAAAAGCACAGCGCTCCGTCAGTTTTGTGTAGTTGTTGTTTTTTTGGACGATGACGTGTGGATATTTGATATTGGAGGCATGCCATGAATAGTTAACTGAATAAAGTAGAAGTCGGAACGCTATGCTTTATTGTTAAGGTCTTAACGCAACGCATGCCTAATGGCAGCCGTGCAATTGGCGTGCAGGTTTGCACGGTGTCTTTTGGGCACACGTGGTGTGTAGAGAAATTGGAAAAGCCGAATAATATGACTGGCCTCTATGAAACCGGACTTTAGAGCAGGCCCTGGCTGATCCCCGAAGCCAACGGGACCAGATAAAGGTGCATAAACATTGTCGCCACGTCTAAACGTAGTGTGGGGATAGACTAGAAAGTAAAAGGGTTGTCTTAGAGTAATTAACGGTCCTTGTTTTTGTTACTGTTTCTGTTTATTTTTTAGAGGTGCTTGTCTCTGTGATGATTCAATAGAACCTGGTTGTGAAGGTCAGTCGATAATTTTGGAGTCTATGTTCAGCCTCGGAATATCTTAAGGCAGAATGAACGGCTACATTTGTAAGTGCTGTGCTGTACGTTAACGGGTGCTGGTGGTGGCTATGGTAAGCTAAGTTTGTAGTTGACCTCTTTGTTCGACCCAACTGTGTTGTCAGGACTTCCAGGTTTTACACTCTTTTCAGTCTAAACACAGTATTTGTACACGGTATTGTATTTTTCTAACTTTCACTGAAAAAACAGGTAAAATTTTTGAAATTGTTTTGTATTATCTCCGTCTTTGCTCTTGTGCTAGCTGTGTAAGGGTCATATGTACTCGTCCCATTTATGTTTCCCTTTTGTGTGTGGTATCTTATTTTAAGACTTTGACCATTAAATGTTTGGAGGCTATCCGATATATCTTTTGTGTTTGTTTACATACATTCACACTCGCAACAGTTGACATTTTTCATGATACAGTGATTGCATGCAACAAGCGTCATGTTTTGGAGTTGGAGCTTTCCTGAATTGTATTTAAACTGCTGGCCTTTGCTCCTATTACAATAAACTTGCTTATACAATACACGTGCGAACTTGTGGCAGTGAATGGTTTTGCATCTCTAGACTAAAACGTGTTACATTGATGATGTCTTTGGGCTATATGTGTGTTCAATGCTATTAAAAGCCGTTGCGTCTCAAGGGCAAGGTGTATCACAGCACAAAACCTAAAAAAAACATGACAATGTTAAATAGCATTTTAGAAAAACCGTATCCGAAAACAGTCTACCTGCTTACAACCACTGAACCGTAAAGCACAAAACAGCCTTCATTTCCGCGAATAATTTTAAGTGACGGCCAAAACGCCTATACTGCATCCAGTACTTAAAAAAACTCAAAATGGTGGACGCGTGCTTGTTGTAGGGTAAAGGGAGGTGTGGGCTCATGGTGTTTGGCACTATCCCCACAAATACTAATTCGTGTACATGCTGTTGCCATCTGCTGGTGTCAATGTGTACTGTAGCCTTGCCTTACAGCACACGGCAGGTCCCCAAGAAATACAATGTTGCATGATAAGATCGTCCTGTAAAATAATTTGACCAATTGTCAATAGCTACTCTCTAATTATAATGGTCAAATTAGAAATATGCCGAAATAAAACCTCTTGTGCGTGTTTACCCTGGAGAGCCTGTGTCTTCAGACGTTTTCAGGACCACACTTAACCGCCTGAGAATTAGAACGGGACGATCAAAAGATGCTTTGGTCAGATGGGGCTACAAGACCGGCCCAACCATCTGTGAATGTGGAGAAGCAGACCGTACTATGGAACACTGCCTTGTCTGCGCTCTACTACCCAACCTCTGCAGCTCAAAAGCCCTTAAAGAGTTCAATACAAATGTAAAGAAATGGGAAACTAATTTAACCAGCGCGCTTCGAAGAATCGCAAAGAAGAAGGACCATGCTGCCAAGTGTTTGCAATTGGGGCGATGTGGCTGTGTTAAGCTCGGTGGAGATCCTTTTTCAACATTAGGCTAGTTCACTAAGACCAGTTACATTAGAGATTAAAAATATATCATAGTTGCAGCACTTTAGTCTGAAAATCCAAAGCTATTGTGAAACTTGGATAATGGACGTTGCTTGAGTGGTGTTTACAGGCGTTACAGTAATGGAGTGTGGGCACTTCGGGGCGGCACGGTGAGTAGCGCTGCCGCCTCGCAGCAAGAAGCACCCGGGTTCGAATTCCGGCTCGGGTGCCTTTGTGCGTGGCGTTTGCGTATTCTCTCCGTCTCCGCGTGGGTTTTCGCCGGGCACTCGGGTTTCCTCCCACAGTCCAAAGACATGCTGCTGTACAGATTAATTGGCCCGCTGACTAAAGTGCCCCCGGTGCTCTGTGATGGACTAGCGTCCTATCCATAGGTACAGCCCTGCTTTGCGCCCTTTGTCTGGAGGGATAGGCTCCGGCTCACCGCGACCCTGTACAGAATTGAGCGGTCTTTGACTGGATGGATGGATGAGGAATTCGGGTGCTGTTTGACCCTTGGTGAGGACGTGGGTGTGTTGAGTGGACATTGCAATCTAAATGGCGATCAGCATGCTTCCCTATCGGTGGAAGAGTTAAACACTCGGGAGAGCACTTATAATCACTTGCCCGCAGCCAAATTACCGCAATCATGGTCATGATTCTGTATATCCCCAGGTGGACAGCGTTAATTAAATACCTCCTTACAACAGCAGCTAATTACAGCAATCTAGTATATCACTCGCCACAAGCTATTGCGGTTAGGTAGTGCGTTTTAAGTATACTCCGTTCAACGGGAAAGGTTGAATGTAATTTTGCACTCGTGTGCGATGCATTAAGAGAATTCAGCTTATCGCAGGTTTGCTCACATAAAGGGCAAGGCATTCGTAATGTTCCAATCTCGGCTCCATTTGCTTAATAGAATTGCAGACAGCCGCTGAATGCAGTTGTAGTTTAGTAGCTGGCGTTTATAACCACGGGAGAGCTTTATAAATACCAACCGCCTCAAGGGAGAACGTGTGAAAACAACACATGCAGCGAAACTACTTCGGATACGTGAAGTAGCAAGCAGCAGCGGCAGGGCGATATGAACCAGGTACGATTTAAATTGTGATGCAAATTAAACACTTCCAAGCTATACTCTGGTGAAACTAGCTCTTGAAGCTGCGGTTCAGAACTGCATAGAAATTACGGGGCGATCCGTTTATAGATACCCCACTAAAATTGGGCTTAGTAACGATAGTAGTGTGTGTACCTTCTAGAGGGGCTCTAGAGCAAGCAGTTGCAGGGATGCACCTTTACCGCGATTATACAATTGTAGATGTTGAGATATTATTATTATTAGACATATAGATGTTTATTATTACAGCAGAAAAATACCCAGTGAGCTTGCAAGCTCTTTACGGGACTCCTGCATTGACACAACAAACATGCGAATCGATGACAATAATTAAAATATATATAAGATTCACATAGCCCTGCGATGGACTGGCGTCCCATCCTGGGTATAGCCCTGACTTGCGCCCTGTGTCTGCCGGGTTAGGCTCCGGCCCACCGCTACACTGTACAGGATTTAGCGATTTCTGACAACGGATGGATGTTGAGATGCAAGAGGGTCATGAGAAACCTATAGTGTATCTATAAACGGATCGCCGTGTTTAGACTGAGTGCAATTCCCATGCATCGCCGCGAGATGGCTGTATGGTGCAAGCACCTGAGACTGTTCACGTGCATTTAATACGGAACTGCAGAGCGGGCGTGAATGGCACGGTGGCGCGGTGAGTAGCGCTGCCGCCTCACAGCAATAAAAATCTGGTTCGAATCTCGGCTCGGGTGCCTTTCTGTGTGGAGTTTGCATGTTCTCCCCGTGTCCGCCTGGGTTTTCGGCGGGCACTCCGGTTTCCTCCCACAGTCCAAAGACGTGCTGCTTCATAGGCTAAATAATCCTGCTGACTAAATCGTCCCCCGGTTCCCTGTGATGGACTGGCTTCTCAATAGTTGGGGAGGTCAGACCTGGCAATGTTTCGCCTCCAACTTTGAAAGCATCATCAGCTGAAACGTCGCGAGGGAGAGAGGGAGGTTGCTCGACACGGCCATCCCGAAAGAACAGCTCTGAACAGCAACCATCACGAATCGAGCCGTGAAAACCTTCATGTAATGGTTATCCGGTTAATTGAGTGATCAAGCCGTTAATCGGTAGAGTAAATGACCACCTGAATAATCGTAACTCTTGCTAGAAAGTGCAGGGTGCTTAGCAATGTATTACAAGCCCTATAGAGGGCAAAACTAGCATACGCTTTGTCCTCATACTCTAAAACCATGCAAATGTCATTGCTTGAGGGCACAGCGTATGGCTTGCATGAAAAGCAATCCACCTTGAAATACGAAGCAGTTAACCGGCCTTCACATTATGTGTGATTTGAATGACGGAAGGTTTGGCTCTTGCCCAAACCATTGTGAATAAACAGTGCTTAACATAGGAAGTCGTACTTGTTGGACTGTATTGTAGACTCACTGCAGGGTGAGCGAGGAATAATGAACAGTAATGTGGTGTGGTGTTGATCACAATGTTTAAAGGCAATCACTCTACAGCGCACAATAGGGCCCTGGTCACTGTTGAGTGTCGCTGGGAATGACATGAGTGTGTAAGTGTTGTTGTACCCATTCACTCCCCACCGTACGCGTCCCACCCAACGGTAAACCGGGCGAGTTAATTTAGGAAACTAATAATATTTCAGGAGCGGCACGGTGAGTAGCGCTGCCGCCTCACAGGAAGAAGGTCCCTGGTTCGAATCTCTGTTCGGGTGGCTTTCTGTGTGGAGTTTGCATGTTCTCCCCCGTGTCCGCGTGGGTTTTCGCCGGGCTCTCCGTTTTCCCTGCTATCTAGCTTAACCGGCTTGACTGATTTACCCAGGTGCCTTATTTTGGACTCGCATCCCTATTCAACCCTCCATTCCCTTCCGCAATCCACACAGCGATCTCTCCCCATCAGCGCGTGATGTAATAATCCACAAGGTATCCGGACGCGTTCCAATCAAGAGGGGTTCCGGCCGTGAAGGAGATGGAGCGATTAACATTAAATATCTCCACAGTGCATCGCGCTCCTCCGCGATGCACCAAGCGGAGCGAGCCTCGCGGGTGAGTCTGCAGTAAATTAGCCGAAGCGAAGCACAAAAATCAATCCCGATTCCTGAATACGGCGCCCCAGTGCTGTGGCAATATTTACAACTCGTTAATTAAAAGTGTGCTATTTATAAATAGTGAATGCACCCGGTGACAGACCGTATATATGCTGGGGGGGAGAAAACCCGTCTCGCGATGGGGAAAGTCAGATTTAATGGCAACCCGGCAGTTAATTAAGCAAGCGGGTTAATCTGCGTCGTGATTCGAGCAAGCCATGGCGGAGTGTTTTTTCGTGTAATCCGAAATCGCTGAATGACACGCACTCACAAAGGCGCACGTGCAACCCTCAGCATTCGATGGTCATCCGATTGAAGTGTCCTTGAGAATCGTCGGTGGTCATAAGCCTGGCTTGCGGTGAAATTAACGTTTACTTGACCCGGTGGAATAACGCGAGGTTAGTTATTTCCGTACGGTTTCGTGAAACACATTTGTGGTCGCGGTTGCTTTCCAAAGGTGATCTGTCGGGATAGCCGTTTCGAACGCCCCTCCTCTCTCCTTGGCCACGGATATCCCGACAGAACAAGCAATCATTATGCTACATTCATTCATTGCGAGAAACCGCTTAATCCTATACAGAGTTGCGGTGAACCAGAGCCTATCCTGGCAGACACAGTGCGGACGGCAGGGCTACACGCAGAACACAGGCCAATTAACCTATGCCCTATGCAGCTGCATGTCTTTGGACTGTGGGAGGAAACCGGAGTGCCCGGCGAAAACCCACGCGGACACGGGGAGAACATGCAAACTCCACACAGAAATGCACCCGAGCCGGGATACGAACCCGGGTTCCTTCTTGCTGTGAGGCGGTAGCTCTTCTCACCGTGCCACCGTGCCGCCCTGAGCTATACATGTAATTCATAATTATTATATCATTGTTATTAGCGTGATCTTGTCTAATCGTGGTCAAGACGTTTTGATGACCAGGCATTTAACACACAAAGACACACGTATATACAGCACTGGATATGATATATACCATGCAACCCCTCCGTATTTATCCAGCCGAGCGCCCTGTGTGCTTCAGAAGGCATTACGGAATTGCATTAGATTAATTAACAGCCGCTGAAAGGGCATAGCAGTGGCACACACACACCCTCCCGTCATCCTCATTATGCAGACCTCCCTGCTTCACAAACACCGCTCGGAATGGATTTCCCATCCGACTGAGCTGGGACTCGTTTGAGAGTGTGTTTGCAGCCAGACCCGTCACAGTCCTGGTACTCCGAGGCTCCGCACTCCTCCGACCGCGAACGCTGGTGGAAATCGCCTTTTCTCAGGAGCTCACCCCGCTATTCGCCAATTCAATTAACGAGCGTTCGGGCATTTGAGAAGCACAATGGAACGGCGGGAGAAACCCTCCACACGCGAAAACAGTAGTGAGACAATAACAAATACAATAATCGTTCCAGGGCGGCACGGTGGCGTAGTGGGTAGCGCTGCCGCCTCACAGCAAGAAGGCCCCGGGTTCGAGTACCCGGCTCGGGGGCCTTTCTGTGTGGAGTTTTCATGTTCTCCCCGTGGTGTCCGCGTGGGTTTTCGCCGGGCACTCCGGTTTCCTCCCACCGTCCAAAGACATGCTGCCAAGTTAATTGTCGTACTGACTACATTTATCCTGGCGCCCTGCGATGGACTGGCGTCCCGTCCTCGGTGTTCCCCTGCCTTGCGCACTGTGTCTGCCGGGATAAGAGCTGCTCTATCGAGATAGCCATGTCGAGGAGGAACGTCCGACGCCGCGAGACGGCTATCCCAAACGAGCAGCTGTTAAGAGCAATCCTCTTACATCGAGCCGTTAAAACGTACACCTGCCTTGTGTATTTTTCTTTGTATTATTGTTGGATATAACAAGGGTCTCTGAGACATGTCTGAGGATGTGGAAGTCAATAAGGTGTCACGATAACCCGATAATGTATTGACATGCAACGTCAAAAGTTCTTTACTAACGCAAGCTTGCCTCACGAAAGTCTCAAGGCTCTCGCTCGGAGTTGGTCACCGATAAGTCATCTAGATACTATGGAGCAAGTGCTTGTAAGTATGCACGATCGCACTTATGGCACCGGGTTCGAATCAGTCATGGGCGGCACGGTGGTGCAGTGGGTAGCGCTGGCGCCTTTCTGTGTGGAGTTTGTGTGTTCTCCCCGTGTCCGCGTGGGTTTCCTCCGGGTTCTCCGGTTTCCTCCCACAACTAAAAAAACACTCATTAATTATTTGGCCGATAACATCATAATATATAGGAAGCAGTGTGTGGCAATATGGCGCCGGCAAAACCGCCTGACTGCCTCCTCCGCCCCTCTGTGCTTTCCTCGCGCCTCTTGAGTCCTTCTCTCGTCGAATGAATATCTTCGAAATTGAATGAATATGTGCGCGTTATAAATGTAAAATTATTAAAATTCTAAGCGCTAATGGCATGTGCACAGCCCCAAGGCGTTTATGTGCTATTTTCAGCTTTACTTGTCACGCATGGATTACTGTTCTGAAACCTTAACACCGAGTGACCACCAACCATAATTAAGCACTCTTCCGCCGTTATCCAGAAAAGAAATCCCGGCCAAAGTGGTCACTTCAGGAGAAAGCGTCATCAACAAGAGACGTCAGACGAACGTCTTACACGCTTGGAACAAAGATCGCCCGTAGGACGGGTACTTTGCTACCATTCGACGGTTAGGTTGTCACGGCTCGATTCATGATGGTTGCTCTTCAGGGAGCGAGAGAGCGAGATCGCACAGTGACACGGCTGTCCCGAAAGAACAGCTCTGAAGAGCGACCGTCATTCGACGGTTACAGCAACAAGGAGAGATACAAAAAAGAACCGAAATCAATTTAAAAGCAACCGTGTACACGGTCAAGTTGCGATGGCAAGGTCGCGCATCGACATGAGGTATACCCCGCACGGCTAATAGAAAGCTTTACTTAGAGTAAGTAGGGCGGCACGGTGGTGCAGTGGGTAGCGCTGCCGCCTCACAGCAAGAAGGTCCCGCCTTTGTCTCCTTAGCAGGGATGTATATACACCGCGGCAGGTCAAGGTAGAAGCGTTCACGTCGCGATCCCTGTCAGGTAGTACTTGGTATTGCCTGCGAATTCTACCAAACACTTCGAAGCCGAGCTGAAAGACAACGATGTCCAGAAGCTGACCATCGTGCTTCGAAGAATCGCAAAGAATAAGAAGAAGCAGGTACTAATCTGAGGCTGAGTCGACCTAGCGGAGGCCCAGAACCGAGTAAGAAAATCGCCACTGATGTTGACGGTGAGCGGGATTCGAACTCGGATGGCAGGGTTTGTAGCACAGCGCGCTAACCGCTCCACAGACACACTAACGTGCGCGCAGATACCAATCGGTGCTCGCCGAGCGAAGGACCTACAAGGCGTACAAAGGCGCCGAGCTGCCTTTGAATGTTATTGAACACAATTGAACATCATTAGCGGGCGAGGACCGCGGGGACAGCTCCGGGAGACGCTCGGAGGCAAGCGTTCCGCACGGCGCACAAATTTGGCACAGGCGCTATGATAAATAATGCACAATCCTATGTACACACACACACACACACCGAGGCTGAGCTGGAGCGTATTGAAGCTAGGCTGATTGAGCAAACTCTGCTGTTGTAAAATTAACTCGTAGGCTTTCATGACAAAATGCTATTCATAGTGAGGCTCTGTTTATGAGTTTAGGTCGTGTGAATAAAGGGTGTGTAAGTGAAGTGCACCCGTCGATATGCCGGAGCAAACGAGCGAGCACATGCATCACTTACCTCAAAAGATGGCGCCGACGTTTCGCTGAGATTCCACTCAGCATCTTCGTCAGAGCTGTTTCTTCCGGATAGCCGTGTCGAGCGATCTCCATCTCTCTATTATTGGTCATGAGCAAGGACTCGAAGTCGGACGGCTGGGTTCACAGCGCAGCGCGCTAACCACAACACACACACACAGCCAGGATTTGAACTCAACGACCTTTCTCCATTGTGATCCGCTCGCTCTACCGCTGGGCCACGTGGCCGCTTACTTGACTGTTGAAAGCAAATCAGGCTGGCAGCATTTGACAAAGGAAAGCTGGAGAGTGCTTCAAAGATTTTATCAAGTGTGTTGATGTTTGCGGGGGAGGTGTATTCCATCCATTGTCAGAAAACGCTTAGTAGTAATTTTACATTTATAACGCGCACATATTCATTCACTGTCGAAGGTACCGATTCGACGAGAGAACGACTCAGAGGCACAGCGAGGAAAACGCAGAGAGGCGGAGGAGGCGGCCAGGCGGTTTTTGCCGGCGCCATATTGCCAAACACTGCTTCCTATATATTATGATGTTATCGCCCAAATAATTAATGAGTGTCGCGGTTAGCCGAAGCCTATCTGGACAGACACAGGACGCAAGGCAGGGCTCTAACCAGGATTGGACGCCAGTCCACCACAGGGCGCCGGGGGCAATTTAGTCAGCAGGCCAATTAACCTATGCAGCAGAATGTCTTTGGAGTGTGGGAGGAAACCGGAGTGCCCGTCGAAAACCCATGCGGACACGGGGAGATCATGCAAACTCCACACAGAAAGGCACCCGAGCCGAGATTCGAACCCGGTTACTTCTTGCTGTAAGGCGGCAGCGCTACTCACCGCGCTTTGTCGGATGCGTAGAGGCTTTGAATTAGACTGTTCTCTATAACTTCTCAACGCTATCTGTAATTCGAACTCCCTGTATATCTCATGAGGATCAAATAACAAGCTTTTTTTTATATCAGTCTCGCAATAAATTAAATTGTTATAACACTCTTGACTCGAATTCATGCACTAGGGTTTTATTGCTGCTACAATGCAATAAAACGAGAGTGGGGGAGCAATGGGCTCGTGGCTTGCACACCACCCTATTAAACTGACCCTTGTATTTGATTTCTGGCCACGGCTAACACACAGTGACGAGGAATAACCGAATTGAGAAGCGACTTTACCCGTGTTGCAAACCCGCTGAATTATGATTACAGAATTCACGTGAGCAAAGGTGAGGGGAGGCCTTCATCCAGCAGTAGATTGATGAAGGGCTGGACATCATTCGTACGGCTCGATTCATGATGGTTGCTCTTCAGAGCTGTTCTTTCGGGATAGCCGTGTCACTGAGCGATCTCCAATCTCTCCCTCGCGACGTTTCGCCTCCCATGTTGAAGTTATCGTCAGGAGTTACATCATCCATCCATTTTCAGAAACCGCTTAATCCTGTACAGGGTCGCGGTGAGCCGGAGCCTATCCCGGCAGACACAGGGCGCAAGGCAGGGGAACACCCAGGATGGGACGCGTTACATAATTCGTTGTTTAATCAATGTATTCGCTTGCGCCTGGAATATAGGGTGAGATTTTGTTCGATTTAATTTGCACAAAAGGGCCGGAGTTTGATGTATCTTAAGAGTCACAATCGTTCTCATTACCGGCTTAGTCTTGTACAGGGTCGTGCTGGGGCCGGAGGCTGTCCGGGCAGACACAGGGCGCAAGTCAGGGTTAAACCCAGGATGGGACCCGCAAGATCGTCCCAATTTAGTTAGCGGACACACACTTAGTTTTTTTGGCCAATTCACTTAGACTGTTTGTTTTGTGGACAGTGGGAGTAAACCGGAGTACCCGGCGAAAACCCACGCGGACACGGGGAGAACATGCAAACCCCACACAGAAAGGCACCCGAGCCGGGACTCGAACCTGGCTCCTTGTTGGTGTGAGGCGACAGCGCTACTCGCTCCAGCGCTATTCGCTCCAGCGCTACTCGCTCCAGCGCTACTCACAATAGGAGTCTTAAGACTATTGATGAAAAATCATCAATAATTGGGTAAACGGCCGTGTGTGTGTGTGTCTGCGCGCATTCAGAGGCAATTGTAATACTCAGAGGAAATCTTAAAATAGAAATGCATCGACTTACAAAGCGCCATAGCAACATGGAGTAATTAACACCAACACATTATCCGATCATTAATTGAGCTGTGTAATGCATGCGCAGGTGCATTAATAGCAATTACATATTCAGCCATTAAGGGCCCGCGATGTTTACAATTGGCGAGCTGCAATTGTACACATTGATAGGCGGTTTCAAGGGCTGTACATGCTTTTTTCTTTCATCAAGCAATACGCTTCCTGAACTTCTCCCTATCGCACTTTTGCACTGCATTGTCCCTTACTAATTTATTGGAATTATCGGACATTTTTGTCCCTTGCAAGAACTGTGTTACTGTGAATAGCGCCTCTCACACCGTCACAGACTGACGCAGCGAGACACTCAGGGAACACGGGGGAGCGAAGTGAGCGCCCCGGTTGCTACCTGTCCCGATTTTCCCGGAATCGTCCTCTCGCTAAGGCGATTGTGCCGGGAAGTCTATAGGAGGATTTAACATTGAAGTCTATTCGATTCGATTCTTCGAAGCGTGATGGTTATATGCGAGTTTCCCATTGCAACGAGTTCTTCTATAGTTGCAGACAGCCCTTCAACATTTAGAGATATACTAGTCAGTGCTGGCCTTAAAGGCGGGCATTTGCCTGTCTTCTTGCTCCAGACTGAGGGGCTTCCGGCATCTGTTGAGCTTCTGGACATCGTTGTCTTTCAGCTCCTTGCCTTCGAAGCGTTTGGTAGACTTCGCAGGTAATACCAAGTATTACTTGACAGGGATCGCGACGTGAACGCTTCTACCTTGATCCCCATTGAAGTCTATGGGAATATTTAACATTTAAGTCTACGGCCGCCATTCTGAACCGAATGAATACCTTCGACACTGAGCGAATACGTGCCACGCGTTATAAATTGTAATTATTATTAATAATAATAATTATTATTATCATCAGTGTGCTCCTTGCTCCGAATCCCAGCGGAATGGCTGGCTTTGATGTGTGCGCCATCGGCGAACTGCAGATGGATTGATCACGCGGCGGCTTGCCTGAGCGTACAGTGACATAAACTACGGTGACATTTCATGCGATTGAAGGGGACATGAATTCACTGCCGCGGCTCTAAAACGGCCTGTGCGGTGGTGGTCGGGAACGCCGGCAATTGTTTGCGTGTGTTGCGTTGTATGCAGCAACCTGTTCCAAGCTACTTGGACAGAGACCGGATTTCATCCATTCATTCATTCATTGTCAGAAACCGCTTGATAATAATAATAATAATCTACTTTTGCAACGCGCGCATTTTCTCCGGGCGCGTTGCACCCGTTGATTCGGAGGCGCGGAGCCCTGCTC
>JAZEWU010000023.1:5855264-5871875 GCA_036362915.1 Geotria australis | reverse complement strand
GGTTGTGGGTGCCGCGACCGAGAATCGGCGTTTCGCGAAGGTTGTGCGTTAGCGCGGTGTGCCGGAGCCTATACCCACAGTCCAAAGACACGCTTCTGCCTCGGTTAATCGTCCTGACTGAGTGCCCCCGGTGCCCTGCGATGTTGTAACTTGATGGACACGGCTATCCCGAAATAACAGCTCCGGAGAGCAACCATCATGAAACGAGCCGTGAAAACCCACATCAGTACAGTTTGGTATTTTATAAACAGACATAAATTCACCCGGGAAAGTACGAAGCCGTCGGCTTGCTAGTGAGCACTTGAAATACAAAAACCCGTCTCAGGCACCTGTGTCACACAATTGCCCAGGAAACCCAGTAACCATAAAGACCTACCTGTCAAAAGGTCGTTCCTATATCCATTCAACTGAATAGGTATCCAATTTCGTACCACGGCAATGTATCGGTCTTTCGATCGGCTATTTATGTTTCAATATCGTACTTGCTACGTATTTGAGTGTATACGGCCTAGGTGTGAAAGAAGCGTTGACCTACGCGTGCGCGTCTGAATGACCACCCATTGACAAAGAGGACAGGCTATTACTCGCCGCGATCTTATGGAGTTACCACGAGCTGTTATGTAGTGCACTGGGATGAGAGCTTCAATTGATAATAACACGTGTGACGGTCGCTTTTTAAAGCTGCTCTTCAACGTGGGAGGCGAAACGTCGCGAGGGAGAGCGCTCAGCGACACGGCTATCCCGAAAGAACAGCTCTGAAGAGCAACCGTCAAATTCCATATTGATACGGTACATAGCCCAGCGTGTGAAGAAGCTTTGGAACTCTTAAGTAATTGTCAAATATATGTGGTGTGTGGCATGAGTCGCTCTATCGAGGATATTGAAATCACCTTGAGAAGCAATTATCATTACTTTGTTATTTTACACTAAACGTCTCGTGTTTTATATTTTCCCGTGAGCTGGAAATTCGTGTAAAGTTTACGATATGCAGCACACCGGGAGATGCGCGTGTCGATGTGAACGCACGATAGACACGATGATTGACAGCTTGATTGACAGCTTGACTGGCTCAGGTCCAAAAAGCCACAATTCTAAAAAGAAAAAAATCCAAAAAGCGACTTAAATCAGCCGATTGGTTTACGAATTCACTTTTAAACAGTTATTTTCACGGTCAAAAAAAAAAAACACTCTCAAAAATTGGTTTAGAAAAATCTAATTTCAAGATGGGACACTGCCCCGACTTTTTCCCTTAACCTTTCCGTGAATTATTGTTTTGTTTTTCTAAACCTGGGCCATGGATTTTACAAGAAATTACCTTGACAAAATGTTCGCCTTAGCCTTGAGGAGTTAGACAAAGACAAATATCCTCCGTTAACAGACTTTTGGGGTCAAGTACTGTTAGCAAACACCTACTCAGGCCGGCACGGCACGCAGATGGGCGGGTGGCCAGAATCACGCCTGGCCACCTTTATCTCCCGAGAGGCGATATTTACACATTGAACCAGCTACTAATTTAAAGGTTCAGTCAATTTAGAGGCAGGCTCAGGACCGGTCCAAGATAATCAGAATTTCCGCGACCTTCACCGAGGAAAAAGCGGGACTCCAACTCGGCTCGCTGGCACGGTGAGTAGAGCTGCTGTTTCACAGCAAGAAGGTTCCCTGGGTTAGACTCCCGGCTCGGGTACGTTTCTGTGTGGAGTTTGCATGTTCTCCCCGTGTCCGTGTGGCTTTTTCGCCGGTTACTCCAGTCTCCTCCGCACAGTGACTAAGATGACGTCGGTGACCTGTAACGTTGTAACTTGCTTACTCCTACCCGCGGGACAACTGTAAAAAATACATACGTAGCGAAACGGTTCCCTTTGGCTTAAATTACAAGGCGACCGGACTGACTGATCGTGGCAGTTGGCTCTTAGCGTGGCGCGGTGCGCTAACCGCTGCACCACCGCTCCTCCCCCACAGGCCGAGGCCGAGTGAGGCGGCGCGGGACGTTGATGAGCAGGCGCGTCTTAGTTGCGGGTGTTGCGACACCCGCACTTTCACAGAAACATGATTCCATCCCCCCCAGACATCGGACGGTCGCGCGCCTCGCCTGGCTTTTGAACTCCAATGTCCGATCCATCATTTTGTCCCGGCCTGTGAATACGGCTCAGCATGCGATACCCACTGATCTTTCTCTACACCTCACGCTAATTTATTGAGCCCAACGCGAGCCGCTGCAAGGCTACACGGGCTCCCATACATGCCGTTTGGACGTCTCGTCACATTTTCAGTTGCGAGTTTCCCCACAGAGAATTGCCCTAGAAACAGTGCTTGTCGTCGATAGGTCAACTGCGATTCAAGTTTGCATGCACTCGCCTCCACGCGCGGTTTCGCCCGGTCTTTGATTTATCCGAGATTAATTTTCGATAATGTCGAGTGGTTGGTTTTTAACCGACATGTTTTATTGTGGGCGGCACGGTGGCGTAGTGGGTAGCGCTTCCGCCTCACAGCAAGAAGGTCCCGGGTTCGAATCTCGGCTCGGGGTGCCTTTCTGTGTGGAGTTTGCATGTTCTCCCCGTGTCCGCGTGGGTTTTCGCCGGGCACTCCGGTTTCCTCCCACCGTCCAAAGACATGCTGCCAGGTTAATTGGCGTACTGACTAAATTTCCCCAGGCGCCCTGCGATGGACTGGCGTCCCATCCTCGGTGTTCCCCTGCCTTGCGCCCTGTGTCTGCCGGGATAGGCTCCGGCTCACCGCGACCCTGTATAGGATTAAGCGGTTTCTGAAAATGGATGGATGGATGAAAATGAATGAATGAATGTTTTATTGTGGGCGGCACGGTGGCGCGGTGAGTAGCGCTGCCGCCTCACAGCAAGACTCCCCGGGTTGGAATCCCTGCTCGGGTGCCTTTCTGTGTGGAGTTTACATGTTTTTCCCCGTGTCCGCGTGGGTTTTCGCCGGGTACTCCGATTTCCTCCCTCAGTCTAAAGACATTCTGCTGTATAGCTTAATTGGCCTGCGGACTAAATTGCCCACGGTGCCCTGTGCCTCTCTGTCTCCGAGACTGAGCGAAGTCTGCACAGCGCGTTATAGGTACTAGACTATGGCGATTATTATCATTCCCATGGCCTTGCAAATCCACCGGTGGTGGGGTGGCATAAACAGGGTTGGCTCCGATGACCTTTCGACCTTGATTGCATCAGAGACGATTGTGTTTTTTTTTCTGCGGACGTGACTCTCACGGGATGGCTGCGTGAACACGAGGTCAGCACGAATGAACCCCATCAATCTCCCAGCGGGTGAGCAGAGTGCCCGTTTCTAAATGTTGGAGAAAAACACTGCCGGTGGGTGGTTTTTTTTGTTTTACTTTAAAAGCGCCATTAGTTAACGGGACAGTATTCTGCACGGTTAGCCTGATGATGCCTCCATCGTGGCAGGCGAAACGTCGTGAGTTTTTATTTAAGCTGGAAGGAACTATGCAGCTATGTAGAGCTTTGTTTTAACGGTCGTCCAGCGAGGAGGGATAAGCAAGTTACAATGTCTCACGGCAACGGGGGACATTTAGTGAGCAGTGCGAGGAAACCGGAGTACTCGGCGAAAACCCACGTGGACACACACACACAACAAAAATTCCACACAGAAAGGCACCCGAGCCGGGAATCGAACACAGGTACTTTTTGTTGCTAATGTTCAACGCAGACCACGAGCAGACATTGGCCATAACACATACGTAATGATGTAGGTTTTCACGGCTCGATTCATGATGGTTGCTCTTCAGAGCTGTTCTTTCGGGATAGCCGTATCGAGCGATCTCCCTGTCTCCCTCGCGACGTGTCGCCTCCCACGTTGGAAGCATCAGCAGGCGCGGGAAGCGAAACGTCGCGAGGGAGAGAAGGAGATCGCTCGACACGGCTATCCCGAAAGAACGGCTCTGAAGAGCAACCACCATAACACGTAGGTCGATGTGTTGTTGCTGAAGAGATAGAAGGAGCTCGGAGCTGCCCGTGTGCCACGGCGGCTAAACAATATTGTACGGTCGGGCAAACAGCTCTTTAAAGATCCAACTCACTTAGTCTCTAAAAGCACACACACACACAACAATCGAAACATCCCTTTGTCTCATTTCTTAGATTTCGCGATTTCAAATTCCACGCGTGGGCGGCTTGGTGGCGCGGTGAGTAGCGCTGCCGCCTTTACAAGCAAGATGCCCCCCCGTGTTCGATACTCGACTCGGGTGTCGCCTTTCTGCGTGGAGTTTGCATGTTCTCCCCCCCTGTGCACGTAGCTTTTCGCCGGCTACTCCGGTTTCCTCCCACGGTCCAAAAACAAACAGTCTAAGTTAATCGGCCTGATAACTAAATGTGTGCCTGCTTCTTCTTCTTTGCGATTCTTCGAAGCACGATGGTCAGCTTCTGGACATCGTTGTCTTAAATTGGGATGGCCTTGCGTGCCTTGTGTTTGCCGAGATAGGCTCCGGCCTCCGCACGATATTGTAACTTGCTTACTCCTCCCGAGCTGGACAACTGTTAAAAAGAGCCACGCGGCTCGACGGTTCCTCCTGGCTTGAATGAAAACTGACCGACTCGAGGCGGATTTTAATGTCGGGAGGCTGAGTGGCGCTCCAGTCAGTGCGCAGCGATTAGGGGGTATTGGACAGGGGGGGGTGGCATGTAGGGGGGTAGGTGCGGGTAACAGGAGAGGGGGGCCGTGTCGTGGGAAAGAGGGGGTAACGACAGGAAGGGCCCTCACCGCATAAAAACATTGGTTTTTTTTGTTAATCCCACTTCAACCCCTTAAAGGGTACAATTTGACGACGTGTCGTACTACTAAAATTGGGAGCGCCCGACACGGCTATCCCGAAAGAACTGCTTTGAAAAGCAACCGTCGGGATAAGAATAGTCACAATTTTTAACGCGCGCAGATTCCACGCCTGCTCCTGGACAAAGACACTGATATGGAGGCGCGATCAAACTACAGAGAGGTGGGGCGAAGGCAGCCATTCAGCCAGCCGGCGCCAGCATTTGACAGGCTTAGGTATCCTAAACATTGGGAAATTATCGCCAAATGAATTAATGACCCGGAGGAAACCCACGGCATAACAGGGGGAGAGAACACACAAACTCCACACAGAAAGGCGCTTGAGGCGGGATTCGAGGCGCAGGTGTTACCAACCGAACCACCCTGCCGCCCATTGCTACCGCGCCTCTGAATGCGCCGCTCGTTAAAATCAGCTGCGGAACTCCCAACGCGCGTTACAAACTGTGCGTTGTTATTATCATTAGTTGGTGTTAGACGTGTTGCTGTTCGGTCGACGAGTCAGCCGCCTGCTACCGGGTGCCATGCCAACGTCCAAACGTAGCGATGTGCACATCCGACAGACACTCGTTTGATTGTGAGCGCGAGGCTGCGCTTGGAGTCCGCGGCTGAGTGAGTTTTCGCCTGGAATCATTTTCTGTCGCACGTTAGCGAAGTTATACGTCGATTTCAGCTTTGTTATTTCAATGCCCCTTTAGCGTAAAACGTGAGATTATGATTATTATTATCGGAACGCCTCCGGGGGGCAACACGGTGGCGTAGTGGGTAGCGCAGCCGCCTCACAGCAAGAAGGTCCCCGGTTTAATTCCCTGCTTGGCTGCCGCCCTTTCTGCGTGGAGTTTGCATGTTCTCCCCCCCACCCCACCCCCGTGTCCACCTGGGTTTTCTCCGAGCACTCCGGTTTCCTCCCACAGCCCAAAGACATGCTGCTGCACAGGTAAATTGGCCTGCGGACTAAATTACCCCGGGTGCCCCTGTGATTGACTTGCGTCCCATCCTGGGTATTAGCCCCTGCCTTGCGCCCTGCGTCTACCGGGATAGGCTCCGGCTCACACGCGCCCCTGTACAGGATTGAGCCGTTTCTGACAATGGATGGATGGATGGAAGATGAGAGAATGGAGCCTAAAGCGGCGTAAGACGAGGAAGAGTGTGATATAATTGCGCGAGCCACGAGCCGTCGTTTACATTTTTGTTAAGACTTTATTTATTATTTTCACATATTCCATTTGAAGAGCGGGTATCCCACGCGGTATGCCGCATCTCATTTGCAGTGCGGACTCGCTGATGACACGAGGTCAAAGTCATTATAGATATGCATGATAATAGGGACAACCGACCAGGACATATACAGGTGGTGCAAAGCACGTGCGCCTCGCAGCAAGAAGCTCCCCCTGGGTTAGATTCCACACTCGGTCGCCTTTCTACGTTGGGGTTTGAATATTCTCAGCAAGCTGTGCGTGGGTTTCGGCCAGGCTCTGTGCGGTTTCTTCCCACAAGTAAACATCCAACCATCTGTTTTCAGAAACCGCTTAATCCTGTACAGGGTCGCGGTGAGACGGAGCCTATCTCGGCAGGCACAGGGCGCAAGGCAGGGCTACACCCACGATGGGACGCCAGTCTACCGCACGGCACCTGGCGCAAATTTACTCAGTAAGCCAATTAACCTGGCAGTATGTCTTTGGACTGTGGGAGGAAACCGGAGTGCACGGCGAAACCCACTCGGTCACGGGGAGAACATGCAAACTCCACACAGAAAGGCACCCGAGCCGAGATTCGAACCCGGGACCTTCTTGCTGTGAGGCGTCAGCGATACCCACTACGCCACCGTGCCGCCCTTACGGTTTCTTCCCACAAGTAAAAAAAAAACATTCCTTGTAACTGGGTATTATAATAATAATAATAACGTTTTATATAGAGCGCCTTTCACCCGAGGGTCACAAAGCGCTGCACAAGGGCCGCGAAGAGAACGACATGTCAACAATAAAAAGTAAATAAATAAAAAACCAAAGGAACAAAAAAAGAAACGATTAAGGCTGCTTTGAATATATTGAAGGTCCCCGGGTTCGATTCTCGGCTTGGGTGCTGCCTTTTCGTGTTGGGTTTGCACGTTCTCCCTGTGTCCGCGAACTCCGGTTTCCTACCACAGTCCAACGCCACGCTTCCTATGTTTATTATTATTATAATAATTGTACATTTATAACGCGCACATATTCATTCACTGTCGAAGGTACTCATTCGACGAGAGAACGCCTCAGAGGCGTAGCGAGGAAAGCGCAGAGAGGCGGTGGAGGCAGCCAGGCGGTTTTGCCACACACTGCTTCTTATATATTATGATGTTATCGGCCACGTAATTAACGAGCGTTAATTTTGTTAAATATCCCGACTAGAATGCCCGCGGTGCGCTGAGAAAATTCGAACTCGCTAACTCCGTCCTCGCTGGACAACTGTTTAAAGGAGCTTACGCGGCCCAACGGCTCTCATGTTCCCAGCTTGAATACGGACCGACCGAAACGCGGGGCATTTCAACTCAAAATCCCACCGCGGTGGTTTCGTGTCTGGCGAGCAGAGGCGCGATTGGTGTGGGGGGGGGGATGTGCCTTGGTTACGCAAGCCGCGTTCTCTCTCTCTCCGCGCCAAGGTAACGCCTGACAATATAATGCGAGGCACCAGACGGGAAGGAGGAGGGGATCCGACCCCTTTAACATTGATCGATGTCCTTTATGTAACCGCATGCCCACCAGTCAGCTAGCGCGGTCTCTCACAAAACACGGGAGGCGGCGGGTCGCACCCGTGCTCCATCCATCCAGTGCTTAGTCCTGTAACGGGGTCGCGGTGAGCCGGAGCCTATCCCGGTAGACGCAGGGCGCAAGGCAGGGCTATACCCAGGATCGGACGCCAGTCCATCGCAGGGCACCGCGGGCAATTTAGTCCGCAGGTCAATTAACCTGTGCAGCAGCGTGTCTTTGGACTTTGGGAGGAAACCGGAGTGCCCGGCGAATTGTATACAATATGTAATATTCTGCTTGTAACGCTCGCAGTGTCGTTCACTCTCGAACGACTCAGTGGCGCGAGCAACGGCATAGAAGCCGAGGAAGGCAGCCACGCGGTTAGCCTGCGTCAACATTTGCCAGACCCTGCGTCCTCTATATATTAAGATGTTACCGGCCAAATATCGAGTGTGTGTTCGTTTAGCTTCGGAAGGAAACCGGAGTACCCGGCTGAAAGCCCACGCGGACACGGTGAGAACACACAAACTCCAGACAAGAAGGCACCCGAGCCGGGAATCAAACTCGGGGGAAAATCGAACTCGAGAGGCGTGAGATGTGAAGAGTCCGGGTGGTATTGTCCACTGGCTGCGGTTACGCCACTTGTCACAACATCATTTGCACGCGGCGGTGAATACACCGGAGGGGCTTTGAATCGCAGAGGGGACTCTCGCGACGGTTAATTACCCTTGGAAAGCGCACGGCATTTGCTAGGAAACTGACATCCACTGAATCTTTGCAAACTCCCTCATTAGGGAATAACCCTGGCACAGGGCCAAGCGACACCGGTCTCTGGAGTCAAAGGTAACGGTGCAGCGTGGGGGTCAAGGTAGAAGCGTTCACGTCGCGATCCCTGTCAAGTAATACTTGGTATTACATGCAAAATTCTACCAAACACTTCGAAGCCGAGGAGCTGAGAGACAACGATATCCAGAAGCTTAACAGATGCCAGAAGCCCCTCAGTCTGGAGCAAGAAGAGAGGCCAATGCCCGCCGCCTTTAAGGCCAAGGACATCGTTGTCGTTCAGCTCGGCTTCGAAGTGTTTGGTCGAATTTGTGACCCTCGCCTTTCACCCGAGGGTCACAAAGCGCTGCACATGGGCCACGGAGAGAACGGCATGTCAACAACGACAGAAAAAAAAAACCTAATAAAAACCAAAGCAACACAAATTAAATTAAATATAACCAGGGCCGGCACGGTGGCGTAGTGGGTAGCGCTGACGCCTCACAGCAAGAAGGTCACGGGTTCGAATCTCTAGTCGGGGGGCCTTTCTGTGTGGAGTTTGCATGTTCTCCCCGTGTCCGCGTGGGTTGTCGCCGGGCACTCCGGTTTCCTCTCACCGTCCAAAGACATGCTGCCAGGTTAATTGGCGTGCTGACAAAATTTCTCCAGGCGCCCTGCGATGGACTAGCGTCCCATCCTCGGTGTTCCCCTGCCTTGCGCTCTGTGTCTGCCGAGATAGGCTCCGGCTAACCGCGACCCTGTACAGGAGTAAGCGGTTTCTGAAAATGGATGGATGGATGGAAATATAACCATCACGCTTCGAAGAATCGAATCGAAAAAAAAGCACTATCAAGCGTCCGCAATTCTTTCTTTATTTTTGTTTTACCCACGCAGCAATGTTCGCGTACGTTTTAAGAATGTTCATTTGTCTTCTGTCAGGCACGGCACTTTGCTTGAGTATGTTTTCTTGGCGTACGGAGTCAAGGCAATAGCGTGTACCTGTCGAGAAGGAAATGTTCTGACGTCGATGACAAGTAGCGTGGTACCACTGAACCCTTTATTCAAGTTCCAAACATTAAACCGTAACATATTCACAACGCACAACACAAATCCTGGCTTTTTTCAAATCCCAACGTTAGTTCCGTAATGTTCCTATGAATTTTTTTGTTTTCAAGTTGAACGTTCGGTTTTGCTCTGTGTAGCAAACAAATAAATTCCGGTTATATTCTCGGGATGAATCTATTTGGGGTGGGCGGTGCGGCAGCTCAAACCGTGAATGAAATGTATCAAAAATGTATCGAGTAAAATGATGACGCAACGGCGCCGCCTCACAGCAAGAAGGCCCCGGGTTCGAATCTCGGTTCGGGTGCCTTTCTGGTAGGAGTTTCGCATGTTGTCCCCGTGTCCGCGTGGGGTTTTGGCCGGGCACTCCGTTTTCCTCCCACAGTCCAAAGACACGCTGCTGCATAGGGTGATTAGCCTGCGGACTAAATTTCCCCCGGTGCCCTGTGATGGACTGGCGTCTCATCCTTGGTACTTGGTATAACCCTGCCCTGCGCCCTGTGTCTGCCGGGATAGGCTCCGGCTCACCGCAACCCAGTACAAGATTAAGCGTCTTTTTTTTTTAACAATAAATTAATGAATGATACTCCAATTGACTGGTGAACCATAATAATAATAGCATTTTATATGGCGCCTTTCACCCGAGGGTCAGAAAGCGCTGCACAAGGGCCGCAAAGAGAACGACATGTCAACAATGAAAGAAAAAAACAACCAATAAAAACCGAAGGAACAAGGGCCTTGCCTTGCGCCTTGTGTCTGCCGGTATAGGCTCCGGCTCACCGCGCACCTGTACAGGATTAAGCGGTTTCTGAAAATGGATGGATGGATAATCCAATTGCTCAGTTTGGTGACCGCGAATACCTGCAGTCAGTGTGCGTGCATCACGCCGTGTCTGTTCTCAGCCAGTGACTTACTAGAGCGATTTAACTTCAAGTTTGAGTTTATTTGATTTGTTCCTCGGATTATCCCGTTTAGCCAGCTTGCCGGCTACTTCACAGAGGGACGCCGGGTGGTACAGCAAAACACAAACATCGATTTTGTAAACAAACCAGTGCGGGGTTCCTTCGCAAAGATCGCACAACTTAACCGTAAGACGTCTTTGATGGTTGTAAATAAATCACACGTCAAGAAGAAAAAAATAAATCCCCAGTACAAATATACTGTGACAGCTGGAGGCGCCGGGAAATGTTAGATCCCTCGTGTAGCCTGAACAGACTGTAGGGTCAAGTGCCGTTAGCGAGCACATATGAGGTGTGACACGGTACACGAGCGGGTGGGTGGCCAGCACCACGCCCGGTCGCCTTAGGTCTCCCTAGTGGCGTTGTTTACACAGCGCTTCAGTCACTAATTTGAGGCTGAGTCGACCTAGGGGAGGCCCAGAAAATCGACACTGGCGTGGCCATGAGCGGCAATCACTAGGTTTGTAGCCCGGCGCGCTAATCGCTGAGCCACCGCTCCCAATAGTGATACAAAGACAAAAGACAAAGATCCCCCGTGTAGTCTTAACAGACTGTAGGGTCAAGTGCCGTTAGCGAGCACCTCCAACCACACACACACACTCACTCATTTGATGTCGTTAAACCGTGTTGTCATACCAAACACTGACTTGCGTGTTTTTTGTTGTAATTGGAAATCCCGTGCATCGCAAGCCGGTAATGCTGAACGACGCTTTTAACCCCTTAATGGGGGTCAAGGTAGAAGCGTTCACGTCGCGATCCCTGTCAGGTAAATACTTGGTGTTGCCTGCGAATTCTACCAAACACTTTGAAGCCGAGCTGAAAGACAACGATGTCCAGAAGCTGACCATCGTGCTTCGAAGAATCGCAAAGAAGAACCTCTTAATTTCCGTTACTGATCCGGTACACGGTAAGTTCCGTAATTTGGGTGACGTCGTGATGGAGTAACTGAGGCACAGACGCGAGAGAGTGAGTGGAGAGCGCGCGTTCAATCGCCGCGCGATGCACCAGGCTGCACAGTCAAGTGCATCGATAACCGCCTCCAGACATTCTCTCTATGCTTTCTCGCTCACAACGACACAATGAGTCATAGATTTTATATTGAGGCCGTGTCAACGGTCACTTTCCCCTCCTCTCGCTGGGTTCCCCCTACCCCGTTTCTGTGTCTCCCTGTCATCCCATCCGCCTGTCCCGACCTAGGACTCCCACGATCAGTCGAGTACAGTCACCAAGTCGGTGAAAGTCCTCGGTTTTTCTGTCTCCCCGTTGTTGACATGCAGTTCTCTCCACAGCTCGGATTGAAAAATAAAAAACCCAAAAAAATAAAATAGTTGCTGATTTTCCGTTCTCTGTCGTTGTTGACATGTCGTTCTCTCCGCAGCCCTGTGCAGCGCTTTGTGAAAAGCGCTCTATAAATGCTATTATTATTAATCATAATGTTTCCTCTATTATGGGTCAGAGCGCGTAAAAAGTACGCGTCGCAAACCCGCCTCCATCCGGCACGGCCAATTGGCAAGGTTCGTCACTAGAACACAATGTTCCAGTTCTTAACTATTTCAGCACACCGGCGCGTTGGAGAGCGAACCCACAAGATTTACAATGAACATACGACGTTTCGCTAATGGTTGCAATCAGCTTCATCGGGTATCTCGAACAAAGGTACTGATCCCAGCGCTTTGTGACCCTCGGGTGAAAGGCGCTCTATAAATGCTATGATTATTATTATAAAAGGGATATATTGAAGGATGTGGACTGGGATCACGGGAGTACAGGATAAATAGTTACACAGTTAACGTCACCCACACTCGGAACTCAGGCCGGGTGAAGATGCCTCCAACGTGTGAGGCGAAACGTCAAGGAGAGAGATTGGGCGCTCGACACCGCTATCACGAAAGAACAGCTTTCAGAAGCAACCATTAATCGGGCGGGCGGTGGGAGGGGGTGGGTTCCGACAGTTATTTTGTACGTGACCGAACCCACACAAAATGACATGTTATAAATAACACTGCTCAAGAAATCCTTCATGTGAAAGCCTTGCTTGTTTGACAGCTACACGCGGTACAACCCCACGCCCGTCGCGTCCCGGATTTGGGGTACCTACGAGGTGGCAACCCCTACCTCGAACCCTAACGCGTGAGAGACAAAGGTGGCCGGGGCCTTGGTCGCTTTCGTCCCGACCGGCATCGCGTGGCAGGTCTCGGCAGCCTCTCTCTTCCCCCTTGTGAACATTTTAATGAGCGGGAGCGTAGGGCGCATTTGTAACTCGCTCACGTAACGTTCATTCACGTCTCCGAATCGGCTCATGTCGGGTAGATAGATGCCTTCTGAGAATCTACGCGAAGCCCCAAGGTGTTGATGGTATGGTGCGACATGCAACGGCTCTGCAGAATGAGCAGCAGGAAGAAGGAGCGATGGATTTTTACCCTAATTGTGAAAACACGAGGCGTACCCGGCTGCGATGCAAGCGGGTGGTGAGGATGGCCCAACGTGTTTCTGCGCAAAAAGGTTAGCTCTCGCACCGAGCAAGAGTACGTCCGGGCTGCGTTAGTGCTCGGAAAAAAAATATTCACAGATTACAAAAACAAGGGCCGGCCACGGTGGCGCGGTGAGTAGCGCTGCCGCCTCACAGCTCGAAGAACCCGGGTTCGAATCCCGGATCGGGTGCATTTCTGTGTGAAGTTTGCATGTTCTCCCCGTGGCGCCGTGGGTTTTCGCCGGGCACTGCGGTTTCCTCCCACAGTCCAAAGACGTGCCGCTGCATAGTTTAATTGGCCTGCTGAATAAATTTCCCCCGGTGCCCTCTGGTGGAGTGGCGTCCCATCCTGGGTATAGCCCTGCCTTGCGCCCCGTGTCTGCCGGGATAGGCGGCTGCTCACCGCAACCCCGTACAGGATTAAGCGGTTTATGATGCTGATTATGACATTGACATAAACAAGAAGCAAGCGGGTCTCGGTTCTCAGAAGCGCGTTACTCGGAGCCGGTTCTGACGCAGATAATATGTCACAGACCGACGCGACGTTATTAGGTCGCCGATAACACGTCGCCGTGCCCCAATTACAATTAGATAGGAATACATTTAAATAAAAAATCTCGATTAATTGTAATGGCCACGCTGCCCGTTTAGAGGCAGGCACACAGGCAAAGATCCCCCGTATAGCCTCGACGGACTGGAAGGTCAAGTGCTGTTGGCGAGGAGCGCCTATGAAGGCCCATGCGGCACACGAGGGGGGTGGGTAGCCAACACCACGCCTGGCTGCCTTAGTTTTAGATGTTCACACGTCGCACCCGGAGACTCGTTTTAGGCTGAGTCGACCTAGGGGAGGGCCAGGACCGGTTTAAATATCCGTCATTGTTATTGGTGGTGAGCGGGAATCGAACTCGGGTGGTCGGGTTTGTAGCACAGCATGCTTAACCTCGACACTACCTCTCTCCAAAGAGAAAGACCCCCCCCCTCCGTGTAGCCTTAACAGAATGTGGGATTAAATGCTGTTAGCGAGTAGCGCCTATGGAATCCTGGCACAGCACACGAGGGTGGGTGGGGGTAGCCAGCACCACGCCCGGCCGCCTTTGTCTCCCCAAACATTACCTCACACGCACGGACACACGCACAGATACGGTACTTTCCCACTAGGCTCAAACACAGATACCGAGATACGTGGAGAAAGGTAGAGCAGCAGTAAAATCTACAACTTGACAAACATGAATTCGAAAATATGAAACAGGTAGACATATATAAAAAATAGTTTAGCTTCGCACCCGACAGAATTCGAATCATTGAAACTGTCATCGTGCGATGATTTTTTTTTTATGGCAAACTTATCGGTGTGGCTGACGTCAATTGGAATTTTAAACCAAAAGTTACAACACTAAGACAAAACGCTTAAAACAATCTCTGAACTAGGCCATAGTGTGCCGGCGTTGGAATACAATTTTTTTTCCACATTTTCACCGTCAGATTGCCCAATTTGATGTCACACGCGGCGTAATCATCGCTCCCGCGTCACCGCCAGACTCAAGAAGCTCCTTCGCAGCCCGGACCGCCGAGTCACATTGCGGCGCACAGGGACAGCTGCCAATGGGGGTACCCCTTTCTACTGCGTGGAAATGCGCCGACATGAGCTGTGACTCGCTCTGATGGTAATAATCCATCCATCCGTTATCAGAAATCGCTTAATGCTATACAGGGTCACGGTGAGCCGGAGCCCATCCCGGCAGACACAGGGCGCAAGGCAGGGGAACACCGAGGATAGGACGCCAGTCCGTCACAGGGCACCGGGGGTACTTTAGTCTGCAGGCCAATTAACCTACGCAGTAGCATGTATTTGGATTTTGGGAGGAAACCGGAGTGCCTGGCGAAAACCCACGCGGAAAGGCACCCGAGCCGGGATTTTAACCCGGGACTGCTTGCTGTGAGGCGGCAGCACTACTCACTGTGCTACAGTGCCGCCCCTGATGATAATAATCTTCTTCTTTCTGTGCGATTCTTCGAAGCACGATGGTCAGCCTCTGGACATCATTATTATTATTATTATGATAATAATAATAATAAAAATGGTATATATATAACGTATAACGCGTGGCACATATTCATTTAATTTCGAAGGTATGCATCCGAAGACAGAACAACTCAGGCACACCTGCAGAGGGAGATAGTTAAGCCACGCGTTAGCCGGCGCCAACCTGCCAGGCACCGTATCTTCTGTAGAATGATATTATCAACCGATTAATTAACGAGTGGTTTTTTTTTTCAGTTGCGGGAGGAAATCAGAGAACACGGAGGAATCCCACGCAGAACAGGGGGCGAGAACACACAAACTCCGCACAGAAAGGCGCCCGTCACAGATGTTACGACTGCACAGCCACCCTGCTAGGAGGGCGTTGTCTCTGAAGCACATCATCATTAGCGTTCACATTTTCTCACCTCCGACAATGCCAGAGCTGCTATCTCACGGAACACGCCAGTCATGTTCAAATGTCAGCTTCCGAAGTAACTAGGCCGGTTGAGAACGCGTGAGCACGGCTAACGGGTGGTTACCCCGGCCTGTCCCAGGTTGCGACAGGGTAATTTGCAGGTGTCAACGAAGGTGAGCGGCGCTAACCCGTGAACTATTCCGCGCCACGAGAGAGCCTCACAGCAAGATGTCACGGGGTTCAACTCCCGGCTCGGGTGCCGGCTTTTCTTTGTGGAGTTTTCAGGTCGCTCCCTGGTGTCCGCGTGGGGTTTTGGCCAGTTTCTCTGCTTTCCTCCCACGGTCCAAAGACAAAGCGGTTAATTCGAACTCGGGTCGCCAGATTTGTAGCCCAGCGCGCCAACCACTGAACTACCGCTCCCCACACGTAATTTAGTGAACACGACACACATGTTGCGCGCGATCACACGAGATACCGTATTACGAGACGGCGGATTACGTGTCACAATCCCAAAAGCTGGTGCCTGATAATCTGGAGAATACGGTATTCGGCGAAAGTTTCTGGGGCAATGGTTCCTTCGTGGCTGCGGAGAGGGGTGGCGGGGTGGAGGCTAATGGCGGGAGAGCGCACCCTACACTCGACACCGTCATTCCTCGCAAGGTGTGATCTCCAACTATTTATTACCCGCTCTGTCGCGACGCCCTTTCCAACTACTCTGGAGAAAGGTCATTGCTCAGCAAGGCTTATGGTAAGTGTAGACTTTGCTCTGCTGGACGGCATGGTTATTGATGGAGGTGTGGGGGGGAATATTTTTATTATTATTATTTGTGCTCGTGATGGAGAACTTCTGCTATCTGCTCTGATGTGGGTGGTTGAATGTCGCCAATTCTTTATAGTGTCTTAAGGGTTTAGGTCATGTGAAAAGGTTAAGCTTCATCAGGAGACTGATGAAGCTGAAAGCAACCTTCAGCGAAACGTCGACAACTACTTTTAAAAGGTAAGTGTTCGTGTGTACAGTCGTTTTTTTCCAACATATCGACGGTCACACCACACTTGCGTAACCTTTTAACGTGACCTAAATCCTTAAAACACTATGGACACTATCGGTCATGAAAGCCTTCGAACAAAAAGTCGCCAATTATGTTATCCGTGAGAGTTTGTCGAAGTTACTCCGCTTAAATGGCAAGAATCCCGGGGTTCGATTCTCGGCTCGGGTGCCTTTCTGCGTGGGGTTTGCATGTTCTCCCCGTGTCCGCGTGGGTTTTGGCCGCGTACTCCGGTTTCTTCCCACAGTCCATAGACAACCCAACGACTGTGGCTTGTCTTACATTGTTTCATTAACTCGGTGAACGCGTAATTCAAGACGAAAACGAGAACAATTACTAATGATTGTTCATTCA
>JAZEWU010000023.1:5828104-5838169 GCA_036362915.1 Geotria australis | reverse complement strand
GTACAAGCAAACAAAACAAACCATAACCCTAACGCGTAACACAATCTACTTGGGATGCCTGCTTTCATCTGCCCTCGTTTCTGCCGAGCGCATTCGCAAATTGTTTGAAAGCCGCAAGTGGTGAGTAATTCCCCTCGTGCGCCCGCACATTGACTCGGGTGTGCGTGTGTGTGCGTGGTGCTAGCCACCCACCCACTCGTTTGCCGTGTCGGCTTTCAGAGGTTCTACGCACTAACAGCACTTGACCCTACAGCCTGCTCAGGCCTATACGGGGGATCTTTGCCTTTTGTAAGCGGTGCTGGCCACCCACCCCCGTTCGTGCCGCGCCGGCATTTGCAGGTGCATCGGCGGAGAGAAGGGAAGCGGGTTGAGATTCAACACAATTTCTCACCGAGATCGAAGCGACGACCTCTGTGCGTTGCAATTCCGTTGTGCGATTAATAACAACAATAACAAGGACGACAAACGAGGGGACTTCGAAAAGCGCGCTACGAGCAATTCTCGGCGATCACGCTGCACGTTCTAATAATAATAATAGCAGCGTTTTTATCGAGCGCCTTTCACCCGAGGGTCACAGAGCGCTGCACAGGGCTGCAGAGAGCACGGAATGAGTTGGCAGAGGCGATATTAAAATAGGTGGGTTTATAAGTCGACCACGAACAAATCGCGCCAGGTGGGTTACAGCCTCTGATGGTGTGTGTGTGGAGGGGGCTACCTCGCGTGCCCTACCTCTGCGTCTGCCACTACCTATATCATTAGCGGCTGCTCAGCAGCCAGGCTGCCTTGTGCACCGCGGGGGATTTCGAAATAACGACGCGACCGTGAGATGCCGAGTGCGCGGCCGCTTGGGGAGCTCCGCGGGGCCAGTGGCGGTGACCCGGGCCGCGGAGCTTCCCCCGGGGTCCTGTTCGGGAGAGAACGTATCTGGCCCTCGTAATCCACTTAGGTGCGCGGAACCGCTCTCGAGTTCGCGACGCGCCGATTGCTCGTGGCGTCCCGTAAGTTGGGCACGGGCTCGCCGCATCTCAATGCGCGTTTAAGAAACAATCTCTCGATGAATAATTAATCCGCGATGGATGATTTGCTGCGTCTGTAGATGAATCACGCGCGCACCGCCTGGATGGTGGGGTTTGCTGAGGCCACGCCACGCCGCGGAGTGAGCCTCGTCTCCACGCTCAGCACCGTGATGCGTGCATGGTGTTATGGTGTACGTTTTCACGGCTCGATTCGATTCGAGGGAGAACGCTCGAAACGGCTATCCCGAAAGAACAGCTCTGAAGAGCAACCATCAAATTGTATAGTCGGTCGGTCGGTTTTTTTATTTCAGCTGGAAGGAGCTGTTGAGGACTACGGCTCTTTTTAACAGTTGTCCGGCGCGCAGGGGCAAGAGAGTTACGTCTCAGGGCGTCGCGGGTGATTTTTTTCGGGACAATTAACCTAGGCAGCGTGTCTTTGGACTGTGGGAGCAAACCGGAGTACCCGGCGAAAACCCACACGGACACGGGGAGAACACGCACACTCCACACTGAAAGATACCCGAGCCGGGAATCGAACCGGGGTTCTTGTTGATTGTGAGACGGCAGCGCTACTCACTGCGACACCGCGCCGCTCATACCCTGCAACACAGCAGCGTAACGATCTAAGCAAATACAAGGCTGATTTGTATTAATCGTCCTCATTAGCACCATTGGCAGACGGAAGAGAAATGTAATTATGGCTTTTAGAGGCGGTGCTGATTTCCCAGTGCTGTGGGTAGAATTCCATCGTTACAAAGTGGCGGCGTAACCCGGTGTAACAGCCCAAGATATACCCCCTGTCCAGACTGTACCCGGGTATAATCTCTACCCGGGGTATAAAACAGGCTAGCCCACTTTAACCCCGGGTACAGTCTGGGCAGGGGACACATCTTGGGCTGTTACACCGGGCTGTTACAGCGTTCGAGACAGGAACCAGCGTTAGAGACGGCAGCCAGCGTTGGAGACAGGAACGAGAGTTAAAAACAGGAGCCAGCGTTGGTTTTTCTTCGCTTTTTTTTCTTCCCTATCGTTGTTGACATGCCGTTCTCTCCGCGGCCCTTGTACAGCGCTTTCTGACCCTCGGGTGAAAAGCGCTCTATAAAATGCTATTATTATTATCGCAGGAATCCCGCTTTTAGAGCTTTGCAAGCTCACCACATCCCGGAGTTGGGGGCGGTTATCGTCTCTGTCCGTGAGATAATAATATAATAATATCAATTTAAATAGCGCCTTTCACCCGAGGGTCACAAAGCGCCGCATTGCACGACGGGTGCCGCCCGCTGGAGTCTGCGTCAGCGCGGGCTGTTCAACGCCGCCGCCCTTTAGCGATCGACGAATGAGTTATTTTCTCCGCTGCTGTGGTTTAAACCGCACACCCCCCCCCGATGGCCGCAACCCACAGATCCAATTGACGACGATGTCCGTTTCCAACCAGAATTGGTTGATGAACCGTAGAGCGCGCGCCTGTGTGTGGCTTTGCTTTCGAAATAAATATTCAAAAGGTGTACTTTATTTTCATGCGACATCACGCTGCGTGTGCTCGACTCGCGTCCGCGTACGGTACGAGCGCAGCGGAGAGGCGAGGCGATCAGTAAACGGCGGAGGTTGCGCTGCGTACACGGCACTCGGTGTTCAACGTTGAAGGGGAGATGTGTGAAGGAGCGTCCCGAGCAGGGGTCGGCAGCCGGTGTCACGCGTGACATTGGTGGCAGCCAGACTCACCTGAACACAATTACACTCACCCATATTCTCACCCACACACTCACCCATAGGACTCACTCGCGCAGTCACCCATACGCACCTATACCTACCCATATAGGCTTACCCACATTCACCCACATACTCACCCACCCACTCACGTAGCCACTCACTAACTGACTTAACACATTCACCCATACACAACACATGAACCCACCCATTGACTCACCCACATCCACCCAGAGACTCACTCACACACTCACCCACCCACTCGCTCACCTCTGCAGCAGAGCAGTGCGGGGGGGTTGTTTAACGCGTGCCATGAGCTGACCATCGTGCTTCGAAGAATCGCAAAGAAGAAGAAGCGGCGCGCGACATGATGTTAAGCAGCACGCGCAGTCAAAGTTGAATTAACGGTCAAGAAATTAGGTTCACAAAAAAAACAGATACCAAACTCTGCTAGACTGTTCCGTCAATCTGTACATTATGTTACCCAATCAAGGCTCTGATCTAGAAAGCAAACGATTCGAGCGGTCAATTTACCGACGAGAATTGCTTTCCAAAGCTGTTCTTTCGCGACAGCCGTGTCGAGCGCTCCCTCTCTCTACTTCGCGACGTTTCGCCTCCCACGTCGGAGGCATCCTCAGGCGTTCTGAGTGCTGAGTGAAGATGAGTGTATGCTGTGCTATACGTTGCTTGGTTTCAAAGGACGTTCACTGCCTTGACATCCATTCATCCACTGTCAGAAACCGCTTATTCCCGGACAGGGTCGCGGCGAGCCGGAGCCTATCCAGGCAGACACGGGGCGCAAACTGCCTTGACATCCGGCAACATATAGCTTTGGAAAGCAATTCCCATACATCGATCCATGAAAACCTAGAGCAGTAATTTACTATTGTGAACAAGAGTGAATAATAATAATAATATAATTTTATAGAGCGCCTTTCACCCGAGGGTCACAAAGCGCTGCACAAGGGCCGCGGAGAGAATAAGTAAACTCTTGGCCACTTCTAACAAGTCTGGTGATCCCTGAAACTCCAGCGTGTGTGTCAAGTGTTGTCAGCGTGATCGTGGTGTATAAACGACAACAATGCCCAGAGGCTGACCATCGTGTTTCGAAGAATCGCAAAGCGGAAGAACGCCAGCAAAGCGCCAATGCGGCCTCTCACTATTTTAATGTCGCGTTCTGCGAGTCGTGCATCATCCTGCTCGGCGGCATTGTTTATAAATGAGAATATATAATCGCGATAATGACAAATACAATAAACATAACGAGAGGCGCGCGTACACCGTTCGCTGCTAGCTTCAGCGTCGCGCGAGCCATTGTCAAGAGGCCGTTGTTTCGCTTTATCGTAACACACATGCCCAATTATATTCGCACAACGTCTTAAAAGTCACGCGTTGTTCATAGCGGGTACTAAAGCTTTACTCCGAGCGGGCCAATATCCTCGTGTTTATTGCGACAGGAGCGGGCGAGGCTCCGAGTCACGACTCTAAATCTCAGCCGGGATCGCCTTGGCCCGCCGTGACAATCAGTCTTTCGGGGCGGCTAAAATTGAGTACCACGTCTGTGATGAGAGAGCCGCACCGCTTAGCGGGACAGTCGATGCGAGTGGCGGCCTCGTGGGGAACCGGGCTGCCATCAGCCGAGCCGGTGACGCTGGATGTAATGAGCACCGCGCGAGGCACAGAACGCTAAGGCTTTTCATGTTCTCGCTATTATCAAGATCACCATCATTGTCAAGCAGGCTTGTCAGCTGCGTTTGTTTGTTCTGAGAAACATAACGAGCCAGGACACTCGTTCTTCCATTCTTCAGATAGATAGATATATACATTCATTAATTGTCAGAAACCGCTTAATCCTGTCCCGGCAGGCACAGGGTGCAAGGCAGGGCTATACCTAGGATGGGACGCCAGTTCTCCACCATGCATCTGCCGATATCCGACCGATTCCGTCGCCGACCTTCAATTCATTCGAGCATATGTCTCTGGATTGGAGGTCGGCTCAACCTGTGAAGTTGGTGCCGCTCTACCGACCACCTGGAGCCTCCACTTCTTTTGTCAATGAATTGTCTAAGCAGCTTTCTAAGATGTGCTCCTGTTCTGAAAGGATCCTGATTCTTGGCGATTTCAACATCTACGTTGACTCTTTAAAGAGCCCTCTTGCAAGGGATCTCATGGCCACTCTGACCTCACTGGGCTTCACTGAACACGTGACATCTCCTACTCACAGATGCGGCCATACTCTTGACTTGGTTTGCTCCTGGGGCATCTTGGTAACCAACATGTCCGTCACTGAACCTGGTTTGTCTGATCATTCTGCTGTGTGGTTTGATCTCCAAATACCGCCTCCCATTTCCATCACCAAGCGCCATATCAAATTTCGAAACCTTAACGCCCTCACTCCAGACATATTCTCCGAAAAAAAACGAAGCCCATCGTATCTCTACCCAGCCTCAATCACCAACCAATAGCCCAATAATCGTTCCTCCACTTTCCTTGACCTCAAAACCCCTGACATTTTCCGAATTAACAGAATCCGAGGTCTCCTCCCTAGTTACCAGATCCCAGCCCTCAAACTGCTCCATGAATCCTTTCCCATCCAAAATCATCCGGGCAAATTTCAAACCTCTTGCCACGTACGTCACTAATATGTTCAATAACTCATTCCACTCTGGTATCTTTCCCCCACTGTTCAAATGTGCCGCAGTTAACCCCCTGCTTAAAAAACCTGGCCTCGATTGCAGTAACCCTGATAATTATCGTCCCATCTCAAATCTACCATTCATCTCTAAGGTCCTTGAACGTGCTGTAGTCGCACAACTCCAGAAACATCTTCTTCACAATTACCTCCTCGATCCCTTCCAATCTGGGTTCAGATTCGGCCATAGTCCTGAAACTGCTTTGGTAAAAGTAGTTGATGATCTACTCGTCGCTGCTGATAAAGGCTTGCCAAGTATTCTAGTCCTCCTGGACCTGAGCGCTGCCTTTGATATCGTTGATCATCAGATCCTACTTGAGCGACTTGAGAATATGGGGATCTCTGGATCTGCCTTGCATTGGCTGAGATCCAACCTGTCCGACTGGAAGCAGTTTGTCAACCCTGGAGGACCAAAATTCGGAGATTTATCCTGTTTTGTCTGGAGTTCCTCAGCGTACAGTTCTCGGCCCACTCCTCTTCAGCATCTACCTACACCCTCTTGGTCATATTCTGCACAGCCTCAATCTTAGCTACCATTGCTATGCGTTGCTCCAAGACTCTGGAATGCCCTTCTGCTGGAAATTCGCTCAGCGGAGTCCTTGACCATCTTCAAATCTCGTCTCAAAACTCACTTGTTCCATAAAGCCTTCAAGTCCTCCGGCTAGGACTACTGATGCGACTCAATGCTGTCGTGCCAGGATGTTGGCTCTCTTCCTACCTGCGCCTTCATGGAAACATGTATTCCTTCCCCTGGCTTGTACTGTTGGTGCGGATCAGTGATGCCGTGCCGAGATGTGGCTGTCTCTCTCTCTTCTGATCTGCGTCTGCTCGGGTACATCTGTTCCCTCTTTCCTTGTTGTAGAATTCTTCTTCTTATTATTATTATTTTCCTGTTGTCTTTATGTCCTATGTCCTGTAATTTATCACTATTGCTTGACTCTCAGTTAATCTTTCTTGATGTCATTGACATGCCGTTCTCTCCACGGCCTTGTGCAGCGCTTTGTGACCCTCGGGTGAAAGGCGCTCTCTTAATGCTATTATTATTATTAGAGTGGAGCCAGTGTTGTGTGACAGGAATCCCGCAATCCAGATCTTGCCAGCTCCGTCTCAACCAGGCGCTGCCGAATATCTCTCCCATTCTTGCTATGTCACGTTCCGTCAGAGTCGGTTTGCCGGCGAGCTGGTTCCATCGCTCCGTCTCCGTGGAGGACGCCCTCCAAGCTGTGTCCCCTTCGACTGTCGACGACACTCTCGTGTTTTGTGGTCATCGTTAAATCAGTCACTTGTAAACCCCGAGATGGTCGTAACCTTAGAGCTTATATTTTTACGATCCTCGAGCGTGCGGAAATACATTTTTACACGGCTCTCGTTTCACTCGTGTACCAATAAACCCAGCGTAGAAGAGTAGGCCAACATTTCCGCCAGAGGGTGGCCATCTCAAGGCCACGGCCAGCGAGCTCTGGGCCTTCGCTTCTGTGCCCCCCCTGGGATGTGTGACTCTCTTCTTAAATATATTTCTGTTTCATCCATCCATTTATTATCACAAAACCGCTTAATCCTGTACAGGGTCGTGGTGAGCCGGAGCCTATCCCGGCAGACACAGGGAGCAAGGCAGGGCTATATCCAGGATGGGACACCAGTCCATCACAGGGCAACGGGGGGCAATTTTGTCCGCAGGACAATTGAGCAATGCAGCAGCATGTATTTTGACTGTGGGAGGAAACCGGAGTGACTGGTGAAAACCCACGCGGACACCGGGGAGAACATGCGAACTCCAACACAAAAAGGCACCAAAGCCGGGATTCGAACCTGGGCTCTTCTTGCTGTGAGGCGGCAGCGCTACTCACTGCGCAACCGTGCCGCGCCATTACATACTTGAACTCGTCACTTTTACCCCCCCAACTCCCCAATCTCCTCGAAATTTTACGAGAAGCGCTATATAAGCTGTAAGCTATATATAATGGGACAAGTGTTTGTATGTATGTCCGCACTGAAGGTACCGGCTCCGAATCCTTCATAATTGCACGTTTTATCTGAAAAACAACAGCAACCCCGGGGCTTTCATGTCTCATTTCAGCTTTACTTGCCACCTATTGATCACCGTTCTGAAAGTGCAGTCAGCAATATTCCCAGAAGGACATCAGGAAGAAATCTAGGTCAAAGCAGTTGTGTCAACAAACAACAAAACGAAATCAACAAGAGACGTCAGAAGAACGTGTTAATAATAATAATAGCATTTATATAGCGCCTTTCACCCGAGGGTCATAAAGCACTGCACAAAGCTGCAGAGAGAACGACATGTCAACAACGACAGAGCACGGAAAATCAGCAATAATTTTTTTTTTTAAACGCTGGGACCAAGATCTCCCCCGTAAGGCCGGTACTCTGCTAGTTATTATTATTATGGATCTTACGAGTGCCCGGCCAGCTTCTTGACAATCGATAGAAACCCCGGAGCCTTCAAGCTTCTTCATTGGAAGGCTGATACTTGAGCTCAGCAAACGGACCACCTGCTCAGAACAAAGACCTTATTCATACCAAACATGTGTTACGCAATTTTTCAAATTTGGACCACGGTAACATCGCACGGATTGTGATGACCACTTTACTCCGCGGTGGCGGGACCGACAATTTCCTCCAGCCATCAGCAGGTGTGGTGCGTTTGTGACTTGACCAGCGATATTGTTACCATCTGTCACTTCGTTGGGATTTGAGCCACAACCACCAGGCTTCCAGGTGTGCCACGCGCCAATTAGGAAGAAAACAAGACTCGCTGTCGACCGTGATCCAGGTAGACAACGCGAGACGAGACGACTGTCCCACCTGGACCGATAATTGACCAGATACGGATTTGACTTCATCGTGAGTTGTAAGAGGGTGGCACGGTGGCGCGGTGAGTAGCGCCGCTGCCTCACAGCAATTAGAACCCGGGTTCGAATCCCGGCTCGGGTTCCTTTCTGTGTGGAGTTTGCATGTTCTCCCCGTGTCCGTGTGAGTTTTGGCCCGGGCACTCCGGTTTCCTTCCACAGTCCAAAGACATGCTGCTGCATAGGTTAATTGACCTGCAGACTAAATTTCCACGGTGCCCTGTGACGGACTAGCATCCCATCCTGGGTATAACCCTGCCTTGCGCCCTGTGTCTGTCGGGATAGGCTCCGGCTCCCCGCAACCCTGTATGGATTAAGCGGTTACTGATAGTGGATAGATGTATGGCTTTGACTTGATTGTGATTTGGAAGATACGTTTGAAATCATCCTGAACCGATCCAAATGCTGGACGAAATTTGAAACATCACACTTTGTCCTTTCAGACCATTTCCAAAAATGTTTGTTGGTGACTATTTTAACCAATTTTGAAATGCACACGAGCAGTAAAACAAACATCCTGGGCAAAAATAATGACCAAGACGAGTGTGTTTTCCTCGATCAATAATCCACACACATGCTCGCGTCTCTCCCTGCCCTAACATTGAAGCCAGTGTTGTGTGTTACTGTATTGTGTAAGCTTACGTAACAAAGGTGAGCGGTGGTGTAGCGGTTAGCGCTCTGTTGCGCGACACACCTGGCTATCCGAATTCGATTCTCGCTCACGGTCACCGACACCAGTGACGATTTTCCGAACCGGTACTGGCCCTCACCTAGGACGACGCAGCTTCAAATGAGTGCCTGGTGTGGAAATATCGCCACTAGCGAGACAAAGACGGCCGGGCGTGTTGGTGAGCACCCACCTCCCTCGAATGCTGTGTTGACCTTTATAGGTATTTGCTCGCGAAGAGCACTTTTACAATACTTCTTTATCAGACGCCTCTACCCAGGGCCACTTAAATCATCACACGCGTACACATTTATTGTAAACAAATATATATGAAATAAATACAACCGGTTACTTAACATCTGTGACGGACTGGCGTCCCATCCTAGGTGTAGACTTGCCTTGCGCCCTGTGTCTGCCGGAATAGGTTCTGGCTCACCGCGACCCCGTACAGGATTTAGTGATTTCACATAATGGATGGATGGGTGGTTACCCAACATTGGGCGGTAGAGTGTCGCAGTGATAACATCTGCGTTTCGCTGAAAAAAAAAAGTCCTGGCCAAGGAAGTCGATTCCCGCTTCGGGCGCCTTTCTGTGCGGAGTTTGTGTTTTTCTCCCCCCTGTTCTGCGTGGGCCTCCTCCGGGTTCTCCGCTTTCCCCCCCAAAACAAAAAAACACTCATTAATTAATCGGCCGACAACATCATAATATGTAAGAACGCAGTGTCTGGCTGGTTGGCGCCGGCTCACCCCGTAGCTTGACTCCCTCCTCCGCAGGGTACCTCGCGCCTCTGAGCCATTCGCTCTTCGTATGAATACCTTCGAAATTGAATGATCACGTGCTACGCATTACAAATTGTTGTTCAAGATGTCAGCCTGATAAATAATGGTTGCATAAGCATTATTTATTAATTAGTTGTGTTTTCTGTCGTCGTTGACATGCCGTTCTCTCCGCAGCCCTTGTGCAGCGCTTTGTCCCAAGACTCTGGAATGCTCTTCCACTGGAAATTTGTTCAGCGCATCCCTTGAACATCTTCAAATCTAGTCTTAAGACTTATTTGTTCCGTAAAGCCTTCAAGCCGTCCTGTCAGGACTTCTGATGCGGCTCGGCGCTGTCGTG
>JAZEWU010000023.1:5810497-5827850 GCA_036362915.1 Geotria australis | reverse complement strand
TCGTTCTCTCTGCAGCTTTGTGCAGCGCTTTGTGACCCTCGGGTGAAAGGCGCTATATAAATGCTATTATTATTATAAATGCTATTATTATTATTATTGCATAGCTGTGGCTTAAGTCGTTTCGGGAGTGATGTGAGTGACTCTTGACCCCGGGGTCTATCAAGGCTATACGGGGAAACTTTGTCTAACGTCCCATCCGGGCCAATAAATGAGGAGGCAGTTTCGTGAGCTGCGCCAGAAGCAGCAGCAGCCTGTAATTACGTTCCGAGACATGGCAGGCCAGGCTAGTTGTTATTCAAATGTGAAACTTAATTGAATTGCACAGTGCAGAGAGTAAGAGCGAAAATCTAGTAGTATTTTCCTCCCCCAACTGCCACCACCACCACCACCGTCTCCACTCTCAGGCTACTCGAAAATGCGACGCATTCCACCCCCGCACCGCGGTGAGTTTGTTGTATCTTCTCTTTGTGTGTGTGTGTGTGTGGGGGGGAGCGGTAGCCCAGTGGTTAGCGCACTGGGCTACGAATTCGACGACCCGAGTTCGAATCCCGCTCACGGCCAACACCAGTGACGATTTTCTGAACCGGTCCTGGGCCTCCCCTCGGTCTACTCAGCCTCAAATGAGTACGTAGTGCGGTGTGTAAACATTGTCACTAGGGAGACGAAGGCGGCCGGGCGGTGGTGCTGGCCACCCACCCCGTCGTGCGCCGTGTCGGCCTTCATAGGTGCTTTGTGACCCTCGGGTGAAAGGCGCTATATAAATTGATATTATAATAATAATAATTGCATTAATATAGCGTCTTTCACTATTGTTATTACTCGCTAACGGCACTTGAGGCTAAATGGGGGGATCTTTGTCTTCGTTGAGTAAGCGTGTACAAAGACATCTCTCGAAAGGGGCTCATTAAACATTCTTTCTCCAGTCACAACCGGCCTGTAAGCCCCCCTCGTTCGTGCAGACGCACGGCGACTGACGTCGCTGAAGGCTGTGGCACTACAAATAATGACCTGGCTTTGGTCGCTTTTGTTAGCCATTGATAAGATTACACGGAACTGGATCAGTCCATCCCCCCCTATCAAGAGCGTCCACGCTAAGACCGCAATGAATGGGCCCTAAACGTGGAAGTCACAATGAGGTCTTAATTGCATCCTTGTCTGCGTGGAGGTAATGGTATATATGCTAATTTTTCGGAAAAAAATATAAATATCGCCACCCTTGTTAAAATAAATAAAAAATAATACTAATCCCTCGCATTACCATCAATTACATTATTCATGAGCTACTTAAATTTCAAATAATCACAGAAATGAATGAATGATGTGACGTCCCGGCGAGCTGTGGCCGCGGTAAACCCCCAACTGAACACCCCCATCATCGTGCAATAAATATCATTTCAGATTTGCATTTAGTATGGGCGGCACACTGGCGCGGTGAGTGGCCATGCCGCCTCACAGCAAGAAGCCCACGGGTTCGATTCCCGGGCTCGGGTGCGTTTCTGTGTGGAGTTTGCATGTTCTCCCCCGTGTCCGGGCACTCCGGTTTCCTCCCACAGTCCAAAGACAAGCTTCTGCAAATGTTAATTGGGTACAGCCCTGTCTTGCGCTCTGTGTGTGTGCCGGGATAGGCTCCTGGCTCACCGCGACCCTGTACAGTGTACAAGATTAAGCGGTTTCTCACAATGAATGGATTGATGGATTTGAATTTAGCTGGGTAGCAAGACTCGTTTAGTAATAATGTTCCCCGCCAAATCGTGAGCTATAACGTATTCGTATTTATTGGGTGTTTTTTTTTAAAACGTTGGAAGCTCGATGATGCTTCCAACGTGCGAGACGAAACGTCGCGAGGGAGATCGCTCGACACGGCTATCCCGAAAGAACAACTCTGAAGGGCAACCATCATAATTAATAGTTTGTTTAACAACGGCAACATTATTTTCTCAGACGTGTAAAAATTAGGGTTCGCCCATATGTCTATAAAACCGTTAATTATTTTCATACATCGAGCCGTGAAAACCTACACGCGTACATGAATTAAACATCTCTGCACCCAGAGGCGAGTCGTGGTTAGAGGAGGGGGACGGATGCTCATATTACACGTTAACTCGACGTTGTGACTCGGGCACGAATTCGTGTCACAAGCACAGCATAAAATAATAAAAATTACATTTTATCACGACGCCCGCAGCCAATGATGTTCTCTAAGATATTTATCCGAATGCTCTGTCGTTCGGCTTTCACGGTTCCCGGTCAACTCTAACTCGATGTGAAATGCACACCGTCAACGGAAGCCACACGTTCGATATCCGTAAACAACTTAGCGATACCTGGACGACGATTCGCGTGATTGGATAGTAAGCGGGCCGCTCTGTTTCCAGACAAGAAACACACACACGTCTTACTTGAAGTAGTACACATCTCAGTACCGCGACCCTGTACAGGATTAAGCGGTTTCTGAAGATGGATGGACGGATGGACATCTCAGTTTGGTAGGGGCGGCCAGCTGATTGGTAACAATAGTAATAACGCATAAATGATATGTATAAGGTCTTAAGTCGAAGAGAGAACGACTCAGAGGCGCGAGGAAACCGCAGAGAGGCGGGGAAGGGGGGAAGGCAGCCAGGCGGTTTGCCGACGCCAACAATTTGCAATAAACTGCGTCCTATATATGATGTTATCGGCCACATTAAGTAATGAGTATGTTGTTATTGGCTGAGGGAGGAAACCTACGCAGAACAGGGGGAGGACATGCGAACTCCACACAAAAAGGAGGAACCGGAGCTAGGAATCGAACACAGGGACTTCTCGTTGTGAGGCGGCATCGCTACTCACCGCGCCACCGTGCCGCCCTGACGCCTCTGTTTGGAGACGTTCTCTGCTGACATGACCGCTTCTACCTGGATTTCGTCCTCGATAAAGGCAGAAGAGCGGCTTAAGACGCTTGATGGTATCGCGGGAGAGTGCGAATTTCGAGCTGACACCGCGTTAACGTTTCAGAAGAGTGTCCGCGTCTCGTCCCCGACCAGTGGCAGAAAGTGCGCGCGTTATGAATAATATTGTCATTATGAAACATTTTTGCCGTTATACAAATAATGTAGAATATACGCGGTTTAACCCTTGCCGGCAATGAGAAAAAGTGTTAAGATCTTTAAACACGAAATGGACACCTTTTTGCAAAGGTTCCAGTTTGCAAGCAGCCACACATGCTTGTGGCAAAAGCACGAAAATGAATGCTATGATAATGCATTGTCCTTCAAACTTATGTGTGGCTACTTGCAAACTGGAACCTTTGCAAAAAGGTGTCCATTTCGTGTTTAAAGATCTTAACACTTTTTCTCATTGCCGGCAAGGGTTTAAACCTCGTATATTCTACAATATCGTCATTGTACCGATGTAGGCTTTCACGGCTCGATTCATGATGGTGGCTCTTCAGAGCTGTTCTTTCGGGATAGCCGTGTCGCCTCCCACGTTGGAAGCATCGTGGGAGTCTTCCAGCGCCTGATGATGCTTCCAACGTGGGAGGCGAAACGTCGCGAGGGAGAGAGGGAGATCGCTCAGTGACACGGCTATCCCGAAAGAACAGCTCTGAAGAGCAAACCATCAATATTATCATTAATAATAATAAGTAACGGGGATGAAATACGGCATTAACGTCTCGATGCTTTGAGCTTCATGAAGGATCCGAACGCTCATTGCGGACATACATAAAACATTTGCTCCTTAATATATTATAGAGACAGTTGTCCGGTCTCTGGCTGATGTTAAACAAAAGTGTGAGTCATACGGGCAGCTGGGCTCTCCGGTTGGGTGCAAATGGCTCGCCTATCAGACTGTGCCGCTCTTCAGTTGAGTTGATTAAATTTAGAGGAGACAGAAAAATATGATATTTTTTTTTCTCCCCGCGCTAAAAATATATGACCATTGGACCATTGCAAGCTCCACCTGACAAAATGTCATAGCTAGCGGTGGTGGAACGACCGGCCTACGAGCAAAAAGGTCACCGTAAAGAAGTACGGAAGAACATTACAAGAAACCGCTGTAGTTTTAATTCTTACTTCAAGGTACAAGAAAATAAATGGATTCAATGAAAAATGCAATCATACCGGTGAATTAAATAAAATTACGATGAAACGATAATAAAACAGGCAACGATTTAAAAAGATGTGTTTTTTTTTTATCGCAAATACATTTGGTTAACATTGTCAAATTACTTTTGTTACATTGGAGAACGCGTTTGTATACCTCGGAAATAGAACCCGATTAAGCAAATGATCTTGAACTTTGAATTTAAGTATATATATATTTTATTGTAAGTTGTTTGGGAGAACAAACTGTAATGAATTCAAATTTGCCGTTAGTTAAGTGGAAATTGAAATTTCTACTGAAAAACAACGCAAACATTTCCTACAATAAGAACAATTCATACGAACCTGAACATTTTAAACTATTTTCAGCAAAATTCAAAGCAATTAAATATAATTATAACCTAATGGCATGTTCCGCAGCCCGGATTTGTTCGAAACACTGCAACCTATTTCTTAAAAAAATATATTGTATTGAACGATAAACTATGTATTATTACTTATAATTCTGATTTACAAGGGCAGCATGGTGGCTCAAGGACGGCACAGTCAGTCGGTGAGTAGCGCTGCCGCCTCACAGTAAGAAGGACCCAGGTTCGATTGCCGCCTTGGGCGCCTTTCTGTGTGGAGTTTGCATGTTCTCCTCGTGTCTGCAAGGGTTTTCGCCGGGTACTCCGGTTTCCTCCCACAATCCAAATACATGCTGCTGTTGCCTAGGTTAATTGGCCTGCTGAACAAATATCCGCCGATGCTCTTCGATAGACTGGCGTTTGTCTGCTTACCCCTTTCCGCTGGACAACTGTTGAAAAGAGCTACATATCTTAGAGATTCTTCCTAGCTCAGTGGTTCTTAACCTTATTGGAGGTACTGAACCCTGTAAGCTTCATCAGTGCATTCACCGAACCCTTCGTAATTGGAAAAATAAAATATGATTTCTTCAAAACATAGGTATATATTTTATTAGTGCACAAAATGAACCATGCGTCAGTTGCACACAAACTCAGGGGTTCGTTGAGTCAGTCTCGGGGGTTCGGCCGACAAAAACGGCCCGACATTGCTAGTGTGAACCGGGCTATTCTGTGTGTGTCTTGACCCCTGCCGAACCCCTGAGACTGACTCAACGAACCCCTGGGGTTCGATCGAACCCAGGTTAAGATCCACTGCCCTAGAATATATTAAAACAACACTGACTGACTAATAATTTAACAAGGTGACTTAGAGGAAGATCTCGCATCTCGCAATCCAAGAGGTTGCAAGTTCAAACCCTGGCTGAGGATTGAATCAACCCATTATCCCTACGGGGGGCTAAATAGCAGTATTGCCACTTTGTAGGGAAGTTAACGGTTGTTTTTCTCTGGGTGTCCTTACCTCTGCCGTCTGAATGTGGAATTTCCCCTGCTGCCTTATGCCAGTATAAAACAGGTGAGCTCCCATTTGGGCCGGAAAATAAACTTTGACTTGTTCTTACGACAAATGGGAACGGATCGTTGTAATTTAAGCATCTGAAAGACGATAACGTCAAACGTCACGTGACGAATGTGCACCGCGTACTTTTGGGCACGGGCCTTATCCTAAATCTCACAGCCACCCTGTGTAATTACAGTATTCAGCTTGGAATCTGTTGGCGGCGACAACTCTGTGTGCTCTCCGCGCCGCAGCAAATCCAGCTGTGTGGCGTTTCCCACTTCCCCGCACGAATCATCGAAATAATCGTCACCACTGTCAGAAGCCGCTTAATCCTGCACAGGGTTGCGGTGAGCAGGAGCCTATCCCGGCCGACACGGGGCGCAAGGCAGGACTATACCCGTGATGGGACGCCAGTCCAACACAGGGAACCGGGTGGCAATTTAGTCAGCAGGCCAATTAACCTACGAAGCAGGATGTGTTTCGACTGTGGGAGGAAACCGGAGTGCCCGGCGAAACCCCACGCGGACATGGGGAGAACATGCAAACTCCACGCAAGAAATGCACGCGAGTCGGGTTTCGAACCCGCGGCCTTCTTGCTGTGAGGCGGCAGCGCTACTCACCACGACGCCACCATGCCGTCAATAATAATAATAATGTTGAAGAGCTAATTCGTGTCGCACACGTAATAATCGCTCGACCAAATTGCTCTAATTGCGTTAGCGCCAAATAAATCAGCGAACGAACGCGAACATTAAATGATTGCGCGGAAATACGACACCCGCGCTTCTCGTTACGGCCAACGTGTCTTTAAACGAGCGGCAGTTGAATTTCCGCGTTTTTGAGCTTGCACTTGTTGTGAGCTTGAACTGTCGCGATGTTGCACGTTTGTGAGTGTACACATTCGTGAGTTTGCGCTATTGCACGGGTCAGCACGTCTAATCGGAATAGATGGTGGATAAATAAACACCGCGATCCTTATTTACAAAAGCAGCGTCTGGCACATTAACGTGCCGTGCAAGCACATGGGTCCTCGTGCGGATATTCGCACCGCAGCCAAGTGACATTTGCAAAAGGGATAAGTGCTACTTCAAAGCTCTTTGGCCAAACGTGCAATCTTCTGCCGTGGCGTATTATTCCAGCCTCCGAGACGGTCCCACTTCTTGCTCCGTTACTTAGCAATGGCAGGCGAGCATCCTTAAATGGAGGCTGCACAGACAGGCCCACAGACTGGCACTTTACATCGCTCGCTGTTCACGATGAATGAGAACATTAAAGGGGATTGTCTCGTATAGGCATATTTAGTGCCGCGTCGATTTCAAAGGTTCGGTTCAGAGATAGACGTTGTGAAGTTTAGGTTGGGGTTCCATAGCATCGCTTCGTGGGTTTCCTCCGGGTACTCCGGTTTCCTCCCACAGTTCAAAGACATGCTGCTGCCTAGGTTAATTCTCCTGACAAAATCGCCACCGGTGCCCTTAGATGTTGTAACTTGCTTACCCCTCCCAGCTGGACAATTGTTTAAAAGAGCCACATAGCTCAACGGTTTCTTCCAGCTAAAGTAAAAACCGACTGATTGACTGAATCGAAATTAAAGGGAACTTTTTAAAAACAATTTAAACAAAAACACTGCAGGGTGGCACGGTGGCGCAGTGAGTACCGCTGTCGCCTCTATTCCATCCTATAGAGATCCAAGGTCTGCCTTCATTATGCTCGATCAGCTTGAACTATCGGCGAAAACATCGTACATTCGTTGTAAATGTCGTGGGTTCGCTCTCCAACATGCCGGTGTGCTGAAGTTGTAAATAGTAAAGAACTGGCACATTTTGTTCACGTGACAAACCTTACCATGTCGTATTTACGAAACTTACTTTTCACGTGACCCAACCCAAAAGTGTTTCCATAGTATAGCTATTTCTATGGGCTAGGTCACGTTAAAAAACGTTTAATTACGGGTCAGATTGGTTCAGGAAAACTTTCAACATCGGTGTCAGCTGTGGCCGGGAAACGAACGCAGGTCGGCGGGGTCATTGAGCGGTACTCTATCACCACTGCGCCACCACCACTACCTACTCGCACCTCATGCGGCACTTGTCCTCAGACCACCCTGACTAAGGATATTAATTCGGGCTCCTGTTATGAGCGGCCACCAGCAGCAACACCACATGCTTCTCTCTGATGGAGTGTTATGGCCTAGTCAATAGAATAAGTTTTCACTTCGTCAATCTCAGCACGATTGTTTACTATTATCGCCGCGTTAATGTTTATTTTTGAATTTGCTTTTCATTAAATATTCATGCTTTTGGTACGCGATGTTTACGCGACTTGTAAATACGGCGCACGAGGAGGCGGAAACGGGAAACCGTTCAAACATCCCGAGCGCGGATTTGCTTGCAAATAAAAATAAAGTCTCAACTGGGTGAGGTTCTCATGGGTAAACAGAGATACTATTGGACCTTTTTTTGGCCGTTGAACAAATAATGTAGAATATACGAGGTTTAACCTTGGTGTCCATTTAGTGTTAATAATAATAGCATTTTATAGAGCGGCTTTCACCCGAGGGTCACAAAGCGCTGCACAACAACAGAAAAAAAACAACTAATAAAAAACAAAGCAACAAAAGTTAAATGATTAAGGCTGCTTCGAATACACTGGAAAGGTCGTGAAACTGGCAATCTTAAGAACGGCAAAAATCTGCCAGCGTCCCCTAAGATGGCCGTCACTTCCTTATCTCCTCACCGAGATAAGACCCAAACACATCTCATTCCCGGAAAGGGTTAAACCTCGTATATTCTACAGAGATACTCCATCCATCCATCCATTTTCTAAACCGCTTGTCCTGGTGAGGGTCGCGGTGACAGCAGTCCAAGGAGAGTGGACCAGACATCCCTTTCCTCAGCAACAGACTCTATTATTGTAATTTTTGTAATTGTAATTCGTTGTCATCTTCAGTCATGATCGATCCACTGCTGGATGAAGGCACGTCCAAAGCGTCGCCGTCTCTCGCGATGCTGTGATGTGATCATCCACCTAGCAGCTGATTTGGTCGTATGGTGGTGGAGGCGTTTATTGCAGTGGAGGGGTTTGCGCGTTCCAATGCACCCCAGAGCTATGTCACCTCGAGTCTAGCGCTCCTGCTAGGGTCTCTATTAGTGAACAGGTGTGGAGTCTAGCACTACTGCTCGGGTTTCCCTTGGCCACATTAATCACTCTGTCAGTTTTTATTTAAGCTGGAGGGAACCGTCGAGCTATGTAGCTCTTGTTAACACTTTTCCAGCTGGGAGGGATAAGCAAGTTAACGGTTGGTCGTAAAATCTAACGACGACCGCTCCAGCTGCGGTACCGCAAGGCGGCCATATTTGTTATTGTCTGGGTCTCAGTCTGTGTTTGGGTCACAAAGCGCTGCACAAGGCTGTGGAGAGAACGGCATGTCAATAACATCAAGACAGATAAACTGAGAGTCAAGCAATCGTGATAAATTATAGGACATAGGTCATAAAGACAGCAGAAAAAAATTAATAATAATGATAGCATCTACAGAGCGCCTTCCACCCGAGGGTCACAAAGCGCTGCACAGGGCCGCGAAGAGAACGACAAATCAACAACGACAAAGAACGGTATTCAGACAGTGTTGAGCCGCATAAGTGGTACTAGCACGACGGCTTGAAGGCTTAACGGAACAAGTAAGTCTTGAGACGAAATTTGAAGATGTTTAAGGACCCAGCTGAACGAATTTCCAATGGAAGAGCATTCCAGAGTCCATATCCGGTGAGATTATGTCAGGTAACTATGGCGTCCGGATTGCTTGTAGCCTTAGGTTTGAGGTTCTTCTTCTTTGCGATTCTTCGAAGCACGATGGTCAGCCTCTGGACATCGTTGTCTTTCAGCTCTGCTTCGACGTGTTTGGTAGAATTCGCAGGCAACACCAAGTATTACCTGACAGGGATCGCGACGTGAACGCTTCTACCTTGACCCCCTGCCAGGAGCTAGGAGGCAGAGAGCCATACCGAAGTTGAGCTCCCCAATTTATGGTTAAGAACTCAAATAAACCGATGGGTGGTGCAGTGGTAACATCTGCGCCTCACAGCAAGAAGTTCCCGGGTTCGAATCTCGGCTCGGGCGCCTTTCTGTGTGGAGTTTGTGTGTTCTCCCCCTGTTCTGCGTGCGTTTCCTCCGCATTCTCCGGTTTCCTCCCACAAGTGTAAAAAAAACACTCATTAATTATTTGGCCGATAACATCGTAATATATAGGAAGCAGTGTCTGGTGGCAATATGACGCCGGCAAAACCGCCTGGTTGCCTCCTCCGCCTCTCAGCGCTTTCCTCGCTACGCCTCTGAGTCGTTCTCTCGTCGATGAACACCTTCGACATTGAATGAATATGTGCGCGTTATAAATGTAAAATTATTATTATTATTATTGTTTGTTTTCCACTGTTTATTTAATTAACCATAAGAAAACTACATCACCTTCTCCGGGTCTCTTCATGGACATTCACTTATTTGAGCCTTTCTCCGATTGGCATAAGCAATTGGTCCCCAGGCGAGTCAGATTTACGTAACGCCGGTTTGTATTGTCCCGCGAGGCGTAGAGGATTAAGCGGCGTCCTGACGATGAATGAATGGGTTTGTAAATTGTGTGCTCTTAGTAACGTGTGCTTTTACTGCTGTCGCCTTGGCCACTACAACCCGTGGCTTATAAACGGCTGCGTCGGAGAGAAGGCGGATCCTGGATGACTGCCCGTCACAACCACGCGAACATTCTTCGGTCGAATAAGAAGAAAAACGATTGTGCAATTTGTAACGGGCGTAAATTCCACGCCCGGAGATGGACGAGACACGGATTACAGAGGCGCGAGGGATCTGCAGGGAAGCGGGAGTCAACCGGCGCCAACTCGCCAGACACTGCGTCCTAATTTGGTTATATATGAATCTTGTATATATTTTCAATTATTGTCAGCAATTCGCATGTTTGTTGTGTCGCAGGAGTCCCGAAAAGAGATTGCAAGCTCACTCGGTATTTTTCAGCTGAGATAATAAACATCTATTTATCCATATATTATGATGTTAGGATATTTATTATTAGCTGTTTGTCCCCGGGTGCCCTGCAATGAACTGGCGTCGCATCCTGGGTATAACCCTGCTTTGCGCCCTGTGTCTGCAGCGATAGGCTCCGGCTCACCGCAACCATGTACAGGATTAAGCGGTTTACTATTACAGCATAACATACCTAATGAGCCTGCAAGCTCATGAAGCAGGATTCCTGCGATGCAACAAACGTAAACAAACATGTTACCGGCCAATTAGTTGGTGAGTGTTGTTTAGTTGTGGGAGGAAACCGGAGAACCAGGAGGAAACCCACGCAGAACAGTGGGAGTACACACACACTCCACACAGAAAGGCGCCCGGGCAGGTAATCAAGCGGCCTCGGGCAGAACTTTCTTTCCGTGAAGCGTATATGTTACTATTGTATCACTTTGTTGCCCACATTTTCTGCGTATGAAAACGTTGATAAAATAAATTGCTTCTCCAGTCTCTTGGAACCACATTGCAACTACACTCCAACTATTTCCTTACATCTTTTGTGTGCTGCACAAATCGAAATGCGTTCCACATTAGGATGCAGCCCACCCATCTGTATCTCGTAGCGCAGGGCAACAAATGTTATTTGTTGCGTTCTAAATCACGTTTTTGTTGTCGAGTTTGTTTTATATTCATTGCGGTAATGAGCAAGTGCATTATATATCCCCACATCTGTCAACCCTGGGGTTTAAATCGGCACACCACGGGTGGACGTTCGGCAACTCACGTGGCTTTGGTAGAGTTATAATAATAATAGCACTTTGTATAGCGTCTTTCACCCGAGGGTCACAAAGCGCTGCACAAGGGCCGCGAAGATAACGGCATGTCAACAACGAAAGAAAAAAAACAACCAATAAAAACCAAAGCAACAAAAAATAAATGATTAAGGCTGCTTCGAATATACTTCTTCTTTGCGATTCTTCGAAGCACGATGGCTAGCTTCTGGACATCGTCGTCTTTCAGCTTGGCTTCGAAGTGTTTGGTAGAATTCGCAGGCAATACCAAGTACTACCTGACAGGGATCGCGACGTGAACGCTTCTACCTTGACCCCCTTCGAATATACTGAAAGGTCGTGAAACTGGCAATATTAAGAGCGGCAAAAATCTGCCAGCGTCCCCTAAGATGGTCGTCACTTCCTTAAAGACAAACACGGAGAGAGACAGGGAGGGAGGGTGGGCGACAGGGAGAAACATAGGAACACAGAGACAGGACGACAGAGAGACAGACACGAGGTAGAAACAGCGCCAATCCAAATTAAACAACACTGAAGCCCAAGAACACACACATAGACACACGCAACAGAAAAGAAAAAACGCAGCAACCCACAACAACAAAAACACAACTTGCCACCTCGGAGGCACAAAAACCCGGGACATAATCGTGCAGATCAACAGAATGAAAACCGAGAGGGCACTGTACCGTGTGTAACCGGCAACAACCGGGACTTTGAATGAATGGCTTGTACTGATGTAGGTTTTCACGGCTCGATTCATGATGGTTGCTCTTGAGAGCTGTTCTTTCGGGATAGCCGTGTCGAGCGTTCTCTCTCTCTCTACCTCGCGACGTTTCGCCTCCCACGTTGATGATGACGCTTCCAACGTGGGAGGCGAAACGTCGCGAGGGAGAGATGGAGATCGCTCGACACGGCTATCTCGAAAGAACAGCTCCGAAGAGCAACCATCAATATGTCTGATGTATTGATGTAAGTCGCCCTGGATAAGAGCGTCTGCTAAATGTTAAATGATAACAATAATTGTACAATTATAACGCGCACATATTCATTCACTGTCGAAGGTACTCATTCGACGAGAGAACGACAAGAGACCACAGGGTCTCGCCACCGTGGAAGAGTCATGGAGCCTCGTGTAGTGGGAGACCTTTCACCCAGTAGTGGCTTGAGCAAGAAACTGCAGGGCTGCTCCTTTACCCCTTTACTATACGGCGTGCAGGAGAGATCTCTGTGCCGGTTAACCAGTGAATTATTCGATGCCAGACACTGTCAGTGGCAGAGATAAGCTATGAGCCTTTGTAAAATTGTCCTCGCTTATGCTGCATTGCTCGTCAAATGATTTATCAAGTCTCCTGCAGTTGCATTAAAATGCATTTGCCACCCAGAAGAGGCATTCGTGTGAATTCTTAACGTGTAGTGAATACGGCGCAGAGGGAGACACGACAGACATCGTGCTCCTGTGTGTTTCCTGTGACTTGTTTGATGTAAGCCAAGCACAAAACTACATTTTGTCCTGATGATGTAGATAGGCGCATGAGGATGCCTCCGACGCGAAAGGCGAAACGTCCTGAAGGAGAGAGGGGGAGCGCTCGATACGGCTATCCCGACTGCACAGCTTCGGAAAGCATTCACCCATCCATTATCAGAAACCCATCCATCCATACATTTTCTGAAACCGCTTAATCCTATACAGGGTCGCGGTGAGCTGGAGCCTATCCCGGCAGACACAGGGCGAAAGGCAGGGCTATATCCAGAATGGGACGCCAGTCCATCACAGAAAGCAATTCTTATGAATTGTGTCGTTATAAAAACGACATTCTGATGTAGCTTTTCACGGGTCGATTCATGATGGCTGCTCTTCAAAGCTGTTCTTTCAGGATAGTCGTGTCGAGCGGCTCTCCCCCTCTTCACCGCGACGTTTCGCAACCACCAAGAGCAACCAAAAAAATTGAATAAATAATTGCACCGTTGTAAATGGCACAAACATAACCCTTTCAAATTCAAATTCTGATGAAATCAATTCTTCTTTGCGATTCTTCAAAGCACGATGGTCAGCCTCTGGACATCGTTGTCTTTCAAATCATTGATTATAAAATATATTTGTAAAACCCAGAGAACCACGCACAACTTACACATTGGGTGTTCGTCCGTCTATGCAGATAGCACTTGGCTACTCGCGTGCTTGAATAATTACGTGATGTCACCATTGATTCAATGTCCGCTACTTAACCAAATAAGAATCCATTTGGAGGTTTGGCCACTCTTGAAAGGGGGCCTGGGTTGACAACAGTGGAATACGCTCTGATGTTCATTTTTCTGAATTAGTTGCAGCCAAATAATTTATTTTAATTTCTGGTTCTGGCAATGGCACATCTTGGGCAGCAAATGACGCCACAGTGGTGTTTTATCATGAAAATTAAATTTGCAATGCGGTTAGCCGGCGCCAACATTTGCCAGACTCCGTGTCTTCTATATTGATACTGTTATCTGCCAGTTAACGAGTGGTTTATTTTCTTACGACAGGAAACTCGAGAACCCGGAGGAAATTCGACGTTGAATTCAATTCGATTTCAATTAATTTCTACTTTATTTTCAATTCTGCCATATGTACAGGACATATAGAGTATCGAAATGCCGTTTCTCTCAGACCCCGGTGTTGGCATATACATGGACTGGAACACAGCAACAAGGGTTTAAAAATACTAGGATAAAAAAAACAAAAATACTAAGTAATTTTAATATTTAAAATTTAAGCTAAGCTCGGGGTCGGGGGGAACAATAACAAGGCACCGATCGAGAACATTTATTTTTTTGTTGCTTTGGTTTTTATTGTGGTTTTTTTCTTTCGTTGTTGACATGCCGTCCTCTTCGCGGCCCTTGTACAGCGCTTTGTGACCCTCGGGTGAAAGGCGCTATATAAATTGATATTATTATTATTACAGTACAAATAGAACTAATATGAGTGAATTAATATGTGCCACGCGTTATAAACTGTGATAATATTTATAATTTCCTGAGCCTGCTCTCCATCCCGGCCTAACGATCGGCCCGAGGCGCCTCTGACCTCTCCTCCTCGCGTGGCTACCGGCTCGCGCGTGGGGGCCTCGTGATCGGTAAACAACAAAAAAGCCACGAAGGAGCGTGTGGCTCAACCGTGGCCGGAATTGAAAAAATCACCGGCGTATGACATCGCATTTCACGCACGGCACGCGGCGACGAATCGCACCGTCAACTTTACTCGCGCCTTTGCCGTGGTTACTTATACATTAAAAGGGCGCCGCGCTCTTCGATGTGTGACAACCTGCAACGCAACCGCGGTGCTAGGCGCACCACTCGCCGATCAATTAATAAACAAGCCCGCCGGCTAATTTGACACTTGTGTAAAAACAGCAAGTGCTAAACTACCACCGAACGGTAGCTCGGTGGTTAAGCGCGCGCCGGGCCACAAACCTGGCCGGCCCGAGTTCGAATCCCGCTCACGGCCTACACCCAGTGATGATTTTCCGAACCGGTCCTGGACCTCAAATGAGTTACCCGGTGAGGCGTATAAACATTGCCACTAGGAGAGAGAAAGGCGGCCCGGGTGTGGTGCCGGTCACCCACCTCTTCGTGTTCCGTGTCAACCTTCATAGGTGCTCGCGAACGGCACTTGACCCTGCAGTCTGTTAAGGCTATACGGGGGATCTTTGTCTGTGTGTGTATCAGGAGAAATCGCAGTCGATCGCAAGGATGCCGGGTGCGGCGTTATTTATTTAGATTGCCCTGTTACAGCGTCATCCCAATTCCCTTGCTAACTGCAGAAACTGACCTTTATTATGACGACTATTCCCAGCGGAACAACTTCCCCCCGTTACAAGAGGCTCCACTATATTGTCCCCGCTTGCCGTAATGTAACCCCCCCCCCCTCCGGCGTTATTGCCCGAGGACCATTAGCCTGGGACACGACGCACACGCGTTTGCGAGCGCACGGCACACAAGGGGGTGGGTGGACAACGCCGCGGCCGCCCTGCCTCTGTGTCTCCCCCAGTGGGTGTGTTTACGCACCGCGCCAGGTACTCATTTGAGGCTGAGTCGACGTAAGGGTAGTACCCGGGACTGGTTTAGAAAATAATCAACGCTGGTGTTGGCTGTGAGCGAGAATCAATGTTGGGTTCGTAGCTCAGCGCGCTAACCACCGCGCCACCACCCCCCAACAAGCGACAAAGACAAAGAGCCGCCGACTTGACCTCTGCTCGAGGAGATGGAGCGATCGGCTTGTGTCACCTGCTGAGTTGATTGTTGCACCTTGGGACTGCGAGAGAGGGCGGCCGTTTGGGGGAACGTCTTCTTCATCCAGCAGTGGATAGATCGTGGCTGAAGATTGTTAATGCTGCTGATAGCGCTGGCTGTTTTCTTCCCGCGGCTATTAAAGCCCGATAACATTATCTCGTCATTAAAGCAGAGAACATTCCGTTTATACGGACTGCATAGCGCGTGCCTTTTGAAAATACGAACACAATGCTGTTTTGATGGATTGTCTATTTGAATGCGTGCTATGTAGACCCGGTGAATATTAAAATATAAATCTGCAATGGAGAGATATTGTGCCAATTAAAAATGCCTGTCCTCTTTTTTTTATACGTGCCATCATTTGAAATAACCTTGCCTTGTTAATGAATAATTCAAAATTACATATAAATTGGTTCTTAAGCAGCTAACGTGTATTCCTCATCATTCTTATACTATCTAAGATTCGTGATTGCATGAGAGACGTGGCCGGATAATTTCTTAGGGAAAATTATTTAAGCCAAGATTGTTTCAAACTCTATCTGTCTTGACCCAACAACGCTACGCCGTTTAACGTCCCCCCCCAATCTCCGCTGTTCAAATACGCGCGACCTCATTATCCGCTGCACACGCCTGATGATTGTTAAACAAATCCTGTGGTGAGCCGATTCGATTTGAGATAATAGCAGTCTTGTGTACGCTTGCGGCCGTTTGGTCCCGTGTGGCATCATTTCAGTCAGTTAACCCACTGCCCCATTACCTCCTGCAAGCCAGCCTTTGACACGACGCGTGGCCTCAGAGTGTAACCTAGTCTGACACAAGCCCTACGCTGTGTGTACCTAGCCTGGCACGAGCCCTTGCTTAGTGAAGAATGGCAGCTGTTGCTGTTGTCTCACGCGATGCAGAGAGAGAGCAATGAATTCATAATTCATTGTCAGTATGGGTTTAATCCTGTATAGGGGTCATGGTGATGCTGGGGGTCAAGGTAGAAGCGTTCACGTCGCGATCCCTGTCAGGTAATACTTGGTATTGCCTGCGAATTCTACCAAACACTTCGAGGCCGAGCTGAAAGACAACGATGTCCAGAAGCTGACCATCGTGCTTCGAAGAATCGCAAAGAAGAAGATCATGTGGAGGCTCGCGGTGAGCCGGAGCCTATCCCCAGGATGGTATGGCGGTCTATCTTAGGGCACCCCGGGCAATTTAATCATCTGGCCAATTTACCTAGGCAGCGGCATGTCTCTGGACTGTGGGAAGAAAGCGGACGCAGAACATGCAACCTCCACACCAAAAGGCGGCGCCCGAGCCGGGTATCGAACCAGCTTGCTTATTGCTGTGAGGCGGCAGCGCTACTCAGCGCGCCACCGTTCCGCAGTAATAATAATAGCGTTTATAGAGCGCTTTTCACCCGAGGGTCAGATGGGGCTACAAGACCGGCCCAACCACCTGTGAATGTGGAGAAGCTAGACCATACCACGGAGCACTGCCTTGTCTGCTCTCTACTTCCCAACCTCTGCAACTCCAAAGACCTCGCAGAGTTCAATAAAAATGCAAAGAACCGTGTAAAGAAATGGGAAACTGTCATATAACCATCACGCTTCGAATAATCTAAAAGAAGAAGAAGACCCGAGTGTCACAAAGCGCTGCGGACAGAACGACATGTCAACACAACGACAGAGAACGGAAAAATCAGCAATGTTATTATCAGTAATGTATTATTTACCGTCCTGGGTGCCGGTGATTTCTAAATCACCGCCAGAGAGCCAAGTCATTGCCTCTCCAGTGAGGATCGGTTCT
>JAZEWU010000023.1:5768321-5782518 GCA_036362915.1 Geotria australis | reverse complement strand
GGCGGGGTGCTTGAGGTGGCGGTGGAAACCACGGTTGTGTAGCGGTGAGTTAGCGCTGCCGCCTCACAGCAAGAAGGTCCCGGGGTTCGAATCCCAGCTCGGGGGCCTTTCTGAGTGGAGTTTTGCACGTTCTCTCCACGTGTCCGCGTGGGTTTTCGCCGGGCACTCCGGGTTTCCTCCCACAGTCCAAATACATGCTGCTGCAGCGGTTAACTGGCCTGCGGAATAAATTGCCCCCCGGTGCCCTGTGGTGGACTGGCGTCCAATCTTAGGTATACTCCTGCCTTGCGCCCTGTGTCTGCCGGGATAGGCTCAGGCTCACCGCAACCTTCTACATTATTAAGTGATTTCCGACAATAGATGGAAGCCACCGCACGGAGGGAGGGAGAGACGGAGAGAGGTAACCTCTTAGTTTGTGACGGTAATAATATTAATAGCATTTATAGAGCGCCTTTCACCCGAGGGTCACAAAGCGCTGCACAAGGCTGTGAAGAGAACGGCATGTCAACAGCGTCAAGACAGATTAACTGAGAGTCAAGCAATAGCGATAAATTCTAGTACATAGGACATAAAGACAGCAGAAAAAAACACAATAATTCTACAACAAGCAAGGAGGGAACAGATGCTGCCGCAATTACTGCGGCTGAGGGCTCATCAACAAAATACCGTTATTTACAACAACAATAAACTAAACTTAGTTCTATTAATCAAAGTTTTCACGGCTCGATTCATGACGGTTGCTCTTCAGAGCTGTTCTCTCGGGATGCCTTCAGTAATCAGGCATTACCCATAAAGTATAAAATACAAAGTCTTTACCCTTACCGGCAATAAGAACACAGTGTTAAGATGTTTAAACACCAAGTGAACACCTATTTACAAAGGCTCCAACGTGTAGGTAGCCACACATACTTGTGGCGTTACCCCTGATGATGCCTTCAACGTGGGAGGCGAAACGTCGCGAGGGCAAGATGGAGATTGCTCGACACGGCTATCCCGAAAGAAGAGCTCTGAAGAGCAATCGTCCTGAAACTTAATTCTGTTTTCGCGACAACGTTTGTTTGTTTAATTGAGTAATCAGCGTTGGTTTGACCGTGAGCGATTTTGGGTAAAATGTTCGCTAACCTTGGAAAAAGCGTTTTAATGACGTTTAATTAACGCGCAGGATTTCTCCGGCTGCTAGTGATTCCGCGGAATTAACTTTTTCTCTTGTGCTGAGATGAAATAATGAGACGTTTTAGTGCGATGGTAATTTTAACAATGCTTAAAACAACCTCCCCGAAAAAAACCCCCTTTGAGACGGTGAAGGATATGAAACCATCGAGCAAGGGAGCAATAAAAAAAACCCATCGGCAAATCTAAATTGAGCTCTATGCAAATATCAAAGTGCCACAGCATCTCGTCAAGAGTTTTCGATAATCTCACGCTCAACACATTTTCGCAAGGCGGTGTTATTCGAATTCGATTCGATTCTTCGAAGCGTGATGGTTATATGAGAGTTTCCCCATTGCAACAAATTCTTCTTTAGTTGCAGACAGCCCTTCAACATTTAGAGTTATAATAGTCAGTGCTGGCCTTAAAGACGGCGGGCATTGGCCTCTCTTCTTGCTCCAGACTGAGGGGCTTCTGGCATCTGTTGAGCTTCTGGACATCGTTGTCTTTCAGCTCCTCGGCTTCGAAGTGTTTGGTAGAATTTGCAGGTAATACCAAGTGTTACTTGACAGGGATCGCGACGCGAACGCTTCTACCTTGATCCCCGCGTTGTTATTAAATGCCCGGGGAAGTTTGGCAGCTCCGCCGCTCAAACTAACACAATTCATCCCGCTCGATGTCTCTACAATGGTTATCGCCACCCAGGCGCGTCGCAGCCGCGGGTGTTACGGGTGTTGCGACACCCGCACTTGATCTCATTCCCCCCCCCAACACTTTTTCCTGAGGTAGTCTCACCTTTGGGTAGTCTGGTACGCCAGTCCATCACAGGGCAACGGGGGACAATTTATACAGCAAGCGGGATGAATTGTGTTAGTTTGAGCGGCGGCGCTTCCAATTAATAAATGCAGCAGCATGTATTTGGATTATGGGAGGAAACCGGAGTGCGGTGGGGGGTGTGGCTCAGTGGTTAGGGCGCCGGGCTACAAACCTGGCGATCCGAGTTCAAATCGCGCTCACGGACAACACCAGTGACGATTTTCTGAACCGGTCCAGGGCCTCCCCTGGGTCGAGTCAGCCTAAAATGAGCACCTAGAGCGGTGTGTCAACATCGCCTATAGGGAAACAAAGGCGGCCGGGCGTGGTGCTGGCCACCCATCCGCTCGTGTGCCGTGTCCAGCAATACGTGGGCATCTTTGTCTTTGGATCTTTTGGGGGGCATACAAACGCTTAGTTGGGGTGATGGGGAGTGAGCACAGTCAATGGTAAACAAGCTTACAATGAATGGTTACTCGCTCAACAGAATGAGTGACGACAACGACCTTCCGCTGTCACGCGCAGGCTGCCGCACCTCGCGTCCCACGTGTCTGGTCAGACGCACGCTGCGGGCCCATCCAGCCGTCCATTGTCAGACACCGCTTAATCCTGTGAGCCGGAGCCTATCCGGGCAGACACAGGGCGCAAGGCAGGGACGCCAGTCCATCACAGGGCATCGCGGGAAATTTAATCCGCAGGCCGATTAAGCTATGCGGCAGCATAAGACCGTGGGAGGAAACAGGCGTGCCCGGCGAAAACCCGCGCGGACACGGTGCGTTTTCGTCGTGCGCTCCGGAACCAGTGGAGCTGCTTTCCTGCCCCCCTCAACACGATACAACCCGTTAAAGGAGACACACGGGGTATCTTTGTTTTAGTGTGTACTAGCAGAGTACCCGCCCTACGGGCCATCTTGTTCCAGGCGTGTAAGACGCAATCACGCTGCCATGATTGCTTTGACCTGGATTTCTTCCCGGATAAAGGCAGTGAGAGTGCTTAAAGTGCCTTAGGAAGGGCTGACGCAAACGGGTGGCAAAAGTGGGAATTTACAGCTGGAATAGTGTTAACGTTTCAGAAGCGTAATCAATAGGCGGGGAGCAAAGCCGAAATGAGACGTAAAAGCCTCGGTGCTGTGCAGATAAAGCGTCCGCCTATAAATGATTCGAACCCGGTACTCGCAGTGCGGACATACGCGCTGTGATACGGAAAGAGCGACGTGCAAACATTACCGCTGGGGAGACAAAGGCGGCCGCGCGTTTGGCTGGCCGCCCACCCCGTTGTGTGCCGTGCTGGCTTTCATCGGCGCTTGCTAACAGCACTTAAAAAACACTCGTTAGTTAAAAAAAAAACCCTCGTTAATTATTTGTGACCCTCGGGTGAAAGGCGCTATGTAAATAGATATTATATAATATATATAAGAAGCAGCGTGTGGCAATATGGCGCCGGCAAAACCGCCTGGCTGCCTCCTCTGCCTCCTCTCTGCGCTTTCCTCGCGCCTCCTCTGAGTCGTTCTCTCGTCGAATGAGTACCTTCGACGTTGAGTGAATACGCGCGCGTTATACATGTTAAATTATTATCATTATTAACTTGACCCTTCAGTCCGTCGAGGCTACACGGGTGGGGGGGTGGATCTTTGTCTTTATGCCCGCGCGTCACAATCACTCTGCGCGTCGGTAGCGGTGGCGAACTGTGTGCCGTGTACGAGAGACCTTGGGTGCGACATGTAATTTACGAGGCCGCGCTGACCCTGGCCAAGATCTGGGGGGGGTGTGGGGGAGATGGGGGGGGGCCCGAGGGGGGGGCACACAATGCTCTGCCGGTTTTTAACCACTTTGTAGGTGATGGCGCATGAGAATAAGCTCTCAGGGGCCGCGTCCAGAGTTCCTCGTCTCGACGCTGCTATCCCGAAAGAGCACGCACTGTCAGTCAAGTCAGTCAGTTTTTATCTAGGCTGGAAATAAACGCTCGGATGTTTGTGTTTGACAGATGTTTATTGTAGCGGTGGCTCAATGGTTAGCGCGCCCCCGGGCTACAAAACTGGCGAGCCGAGTTCGGATCCTGCTCACGGCCAACACCACCCAGTGACGATTTTATAAACCGGTCCTGGGCCTCCCCTAGGTCGACTCCGCCTCAATTTAGTACCTAGTGTGGTGTGTAAACATTGTAACTTAGGGACACAAAGGTGGCCGGGCGTGGTGCTGTCTCCAGCTCTTACTAATGTAGATTTTCACGGCTCGATTCGTGATGGTTGCCCTCCAAAGCATGCTCACGCTTGGGGATGCTTCCAACGTGTGAGACGAAACGTCGCGAGGGAGAGATTGAAAGCTTTGAACAGCAACCATCATCAGATTATGTCTATCATCATAGCAGAAAATATCCAGTGAGCTTGCAAGCTCTGGGAGCCGGATTCCTGCGATACACCAGACGTGCGAATTATTAACCAACGTGAACAAATCTAGCGGCAGTCATTCTGCCAGTAAGCGTTGCGCGGCAGGCGGTTGCAGGCCTGCACCTTTATTCCCTGTCTGCACGGCGCCGCATCGCTTATTTACATTACTGTACTCGCTGGCGTGTGAGCCCAAGGGTTTTGGAAAGACACGAAACCGTGAATAACAGTCGATCATAACTTCAATTTAATTAGAGTCTGATACATATACATACACACACACGTGTCCGCTTCGCAATTAATCACGGTTACATAATGCCGGCTCGCCAGGGCCGGGACTTGTAGGCGCTCGCACATTTACTCGAGTCAAATGGTTTTCTGCAGCAATTTCTAAACATGAGCATTCATTATTCAGCGTTGGCATTAATATTAAGCGGGGCCCTGTGGCAGGACTGCATCGGTCCCAACTTTAACACGGCATTTCGCGGTCGTATCTGTTTAAACTCCCCACAAGCCAACCCCCCGCCGCCACCACCCACCTCTGTTTACCTTGCACGGTCCATTTGACGTCCTTCATAGGCGCGCGTCTGTCTCACGATTGAGGGAACGGCACGCGAAGGCTTCTCGCCGAAATTGAACGCGGTGGCGTGAGTGAAAAAACGTGTTTCGCCATTTGGATGGCGACCCGCGGAGGACGCTTCGCTGCTCTCGCGCGCGGTGTGTGTGAATTTCACGGAAACTTTTCTACGATTCCTCCCACACCATCCCCCCAACCCTAACCCCGCTAACGTGAAAACGAACCCCGGCCCCGAGAGGCGACCCCGAGGCTCGTCTCGCGAGTCGTGTCATCGCCGGCGGTTCGTGACGAGAGGACGCCCAGTTCCGATACCCTCTGTTCCCGAACCCTTGATGCAGCCGCGGGTGTTGCGACACCCGCACTTTAACAGAAACATGATTCCATCCTCCCCCACACTTTTTCCTGAGGTAGTCTCATATCATATGTTGCGACACCCGCACTTTCACAGAAACATGATTCCATCCCCCCCACTTTTTCCTGCAACACAGGCGGTTGCGACGGGCCTGGCAGCGGGTATTCAGACTGGGAGAAAACCGGAGTGCACACGACTAAAACCCACGGTGGACGTGTGGAGAACGTGCGAACTCTGCGGTGAAAAAAGGCATCCGAGCCGGGGATTGAACCCGGGGTTATTCTTGCTGTGAGACGACAGCGAGACTCACTGTGCCATTGTGTCACCGTGCCCCCTATTTTATTACCTAGCGTTCCCAGGACATTGCAGGGAATTGGGTTGAGCGGGCTATTGCGATTGCCGGTCCGCTGTGTTGGAATGAGCCGGTACCGTGCGGAGAGAGGAACTCTGAGTTTCTGTCTTTCTCTCTGTAGTCGACTTAAAACACCCAGCTACTGATACCGCCTCGACTGCGACACCTGAACTCGTCATGAATGGTGCCACTGCCGAGCTTTGTTCATCGGCTGCCGCGTAAGTTCTCTCGTTTATTAATATCGTTATCATTCTACCGATGCAGGTTTTCACGGCTCGATTCATGACGGTTGCTCTGCAGAGCTGTTCTTTCGGGATAGCCGTGTCACTGAGCGATCTCCCTCTCTCCCTCGCGACGTTTCGCCTCCCAAGATGATGCTTCCAACGTGGCAACAAACACGCTGGCACGGTCCCGAGCACAGGTGGTGCATCTGCCAGTCACCTCAGTCGGCGCACAACACCTGGGCCTGTCCCGTGACCTCCTGTCGGCGAGCCTTCGACGCTTGACGTGCTAGCCTTAATAATAATAGCATTTATAGAGCGCCTTTCACCCGAGGGTCACAAAGCGCTGCACAGGGCTGCGGAGAGAACGGCACGCCAACAACGACAGAGAACGGAAAATCTGCAACATTTTTTTAAAAAGTGCACCTGGTCTGGAACACGCTCCGCGGTGATGCCACCGCCACTTAGTGGCGAACGGCGGTTGTTATTGTTGTTCATCTCAGCAATTTCCGTGCAGGAGTCACCGCTGGCTCACGGTGGAGAGTCGCCGTGGTGGATCGAGGCGCCGGGGGAGATCGTACGAGAGCCGCCACAGATTAATTGAAGCAGCGAGGGCGATTATAATGATTAATTGATTTGCATACGGAGCGTATAATGCTGTCGGCGTGTTCATTTCGTGTGATATAGTTGTTAACGTCGCTTGGCAAGGCGGTTAGGGTTGACATAGCGTGAAGTCGCCAACCTGTCCACGTGCTCTAATCTGTGCGTTCCTCTCTCTCTCTATCTCTCTCTGCGAGCACATTCCGTAGAATTCCGAGCACCCAGTCTCTTTTTACGCTCCCCTTGCTTGTTTGGAAACGTTGTCGGTTTGATTCAGTGCGCGCTGGTTTCATTTAAAAGTGGTGCAGATTTTTTTTTTAGATTTTACAACCAAATAACACGGACTGAGGATTGCTTTCTGAAGCTGTTATTTCGGGAAAGCCGCGTCCAGTGCTCTCCCTCTCCCCTTCCCCTACATCAGTACACAGCACGGATTTGCTGACATTATTCTGTTTATTAGGAATAGCAGAGGCCTACCAAACCACAGACGGATGCTGGCATTGCGTAATGGTCATCACACCGAACTTTCAATGCAAAAGTTTCTGGTTCAACCTCCTGGCGCGGCAGTTTCAATCCCCCCCCCACTGCCTGTGGTCCACCTAGCAGTGCGTGACAACCACAGGTAGTCGACCGGCAGGTCACGCGTGCTGGACTACATCGCGGGTTTGCGTGTTGCAATGAACCTCACCGCTATCTCACCTGGAGTCCAGTGCTCCTGCTAGGGTCTTCCTTGGTGAACAGGTGTGGAGTCTAGCACTCCTGCTAGAGTCTTCTTTGGTGGACAGGTGTGGAGTCTAGCACTCCTGCTAGGGTCTTCCTTGGTGGACAGGTGTGGAGTCTAGCACTCCTGCTAGAGTCTTCTTTGGTGGACAGGTGTGGAGTCTAGCACTCCTGCTAGAGTCTTTATTGGTGGACAGGTGTGGAGTCTAGCACTCCTGCTAGAGTCTTCTTTGGTGGACAGGTGTGGAGTCTAGCACTCCTGCTAGAGTCTTCCTTGGTGGACAAGAGTGGAGTCTAGCACTCCTGCTAGGGTCTTCCTTGGTGGACAGGTGTGGAGTCTAGCACTGCTGCTAGAGTCTTCTTTGGTGGACAGGTGTGGAGTCTGGTTGGAGTCATGAAGGACATTCTGCTCCAATACCCCGACCGTAAGGGAGGCAATCGGCCAATCCGGATCAACCTGGACAGCGGCCGCTCAAACCTGCGACAAAGACTCCACTTGTTGCAAGGCGTGTGTCCAGCGTGGAATAGTCGGCCAAACACCCGGTAGAGAGGCCTCTCTTTATCAACCTCTGTAGTCAAGTCGAGTGGTTAATTGCCAGATTCCACCCCACCTTTACATTCGTACCAAATTGCTGTCGCTCACGTTCGTCCCGGGGCACGTGTAAATGTCAAGATCAGGTGGTGAAAGGCTCGGTTAATCAATTGCCTGATTCGTCAATCGGCAGGGGTTGACCCTGTTGACTTCAATTATTTGAGATGCCAGTTGGGTGTGTTAATGGGGTTAATTCGCCGGGATGAACGGCTTCTCGTCTGGGTGCTGACCCCCCCCCTCCGTACGTCGGTACGTGGGTCGCGATAATCGTATCGTTCCAGTAACGGATCGTCTTTAATAACAACGCGGGGGTCAAGGTAGAAGCGTTCACGTCGCGATCCCTGTCAGGTAATACTTGGTATTGCCTGCGAATTCTACCAAACACATCGAGGCCCAGGAGCTGAAAGACAACGATGTCCAGAGGCTGACTGACATCGTGCTTCGAAGAATCGCAAAGAAGAAAAAGTCGTATCGTGTTTACTTTTTGCTTAAATGTTTTATTGAGAATTGCTCTTCCGAAGCTGTTCTCTCTTTGAGCGAAAGAACAGCTAACACGCTCCGGAAGAGGGATTCCTGTGATACAACAAAAAACCGTGCGAATGTACGGGTGAAAATCTACTTCAGTATGTGATTTCTTTCCCGGCCCAACAGTCTACGAGATAACACGCGCAATTAGTCCAGGTTTTGTAATTAATAATAGCGGAACGCCCCGTGAAGTCACAGTACTGCTTTGGAAAACGTTTCCCGCAGTAATTGATAGGACGGGGATTGTATGAAGTCATGGATTGAATATTAAGCGCAGTTCTTTAACTATGTCGGTATTAATGTCAGCGATTTGCTTTCTAAGCGTTATTAGTTGTAAAGTTAACTTTACGAATAGCGGCAATTGTCATAATTAGAAAACTCGTGGCTGACTTGTGCTGCGTGTGCAGCAGTTAAATAACTGTTAAGTCACTTTTATGTGTTCTGGAGTCACAGGAAAGCACAACAACAATGCAATGGACACGTGGAATACAATTTCTAAATTATACACAACTGACATCTCAAATGGGCGGCACGGTGGTGCAGTGTGTAGCGCTGCCGCCTCACAGCAAGAAGGCCCAGGTTTGAATACCAGCTCGGGTGCATTTCTGTGTGGAGTTTTGCATGTCCTCCCCGTGTCTGCGTGGGTTTTCGCTGGGCACTCCTGTTTCCTCCCACAGTCCAAAAACATGCTGTTACATAAGTTAATTGGCCTGCTGACTAAATTTCCCCCCGGTAACCTGTGATGGACTGGCTTCCCATCCTGGGTATAGCCTTGCCCTGCGCCCTGTGTCTGTCGGAATATGCTCCGGCTCACCGCAACCCTGTACAGGATTAAGCGGTTTCTGATAATGAATGAATGAAAGACATCTCAAATAATATTGGGCCATCTCTACTTTCTATTCTGTCCCCCATGCAGCCTTTCCAGACTGTATCGTCAAGTGCTGTTAGCGAGCCCCTATAAAGGCCAGCACAGCATACAAGGAGTTGGGTGTCCAATATCACACCCGGCCGCCTTTGTCTCCCTAGTGGCGATGTTTACACGTCGCATCACGTACGCTACACCGTTGGACAACTGTTAACAACAGCTACGTAGCTCAACGGTTCCGTCCAGCTTAAATAAAGACTGACTGACTCATTCAAGGCTGATTCGACCTAGGGAGGTTTGGAGGGTCAGGACCGGTTCAGAAAATAGTCACTGGTGTTGGGCCGTGAGCGGAATATAACTCTGGGAACTGGGTTCGTAACGCAGCGCTATAACTGCTTCAACCCCCCGCTCCCCACATTGCAACAGTTGCTGTGCCATCTGCATACGTTTGTCCAGCGCTGTGAAGCTAATGTTTGTTTTGAGCGACTGTTGATCGTTACATGGTCTGTGTTTACCCAGCGCGGCAGGGCGGCTCATTGATTAGCGCTGCCGCCTCGCAGCATAAAGGACCCCGGTTCGATTCACGGTGCGGAGTTTGCATGTTCTCTCCCCGTGTCCTCGTGGGTTTTAGCCACCGGGCACTCCTGTTTCCTCCCAAAAATCAGCAAAAATTTTTTTGTATGACAATTGTTTTCCAAAGCTGTTCTTTTGGGATAGCCGTGTCGAGCAAAGGAGATAGAGAGGGAGCGCTCGACACGGCTATCCCAAAAGAACGACTTTGAAAATATATTCTCGTAATCATGATAATTTATATTTAACCAACAAAAGCAACAGCAATAAATAAAATCATACGAGGAAATAGATCATTCACACTTACCGATTCAGAGTTATCAAATCGAAGTTGGCAATGTCACACTTGACGATGTGGCTTCAGTTTGACGTGGAGAGCACGCTGGAGAGCGCTCCTTGATGCTCAATTCAGCAGAACTCTGGAACAGACGCCAAACGTACAATGCATGACAAACGCGTAAAACAATATCCACGCTTCATTACACTTTTCCACATAATGGGGAAACAATCTGCTGAGTTATGTTTACCCAGAGGAAATAAGGTCCTCGCTGCAAAAATAATGATTTTTTTGGAGGTGGGGGTGGATGTGTACATTAAGAAATACCCAATGAGCGAAATTTGCTTTTAAAAAACATCAGTCTGCTTCAACAAACAAATTAATTCTGTTGCGTCTGCGGGAAACGTTTCGCAAGATACACAAGGCTGGGAACACAATAAATAACGTGTGAAATAGCGCATGGGTTGTGTGGTTTTTTTTCTCTTCCCTTTCTCTCCACGGTTTCTCTACGGCAGATCGCGGATTGAACGTTGCTGGCGAAACGGCGACATTTCCACGGTGGTCCCATTCCCCGCTGTTTTATCGGTTACCGATGTCACCGTAAAGGAATTGCTGTTTAGAGTAACCGCTCCGCACGCGACCGGATATCAAATCTATATCACGTTCGGGTCAAGGAAAGACCCAGTTGCTGTTTAATACCCCGAGTTGCCTCGCAGAAAGAATGGTCTTGCCCGAGCATGTTCGATTCCCCCGCCTTGGGCGCCTTTCTGTGTGGAGTTTGTGTGTTCTCCCCCTGTTCTGCGTGGGTTTCCTCCGAACTCTCCGGTTTACTCCCACAACTTTAAAAAAATATCGCATTCATTAATTGACCGATAACATCCTAATACATAGGAAGCCGTGTGTGGCAATATGGCGCCGGAATAACCGCCTGGCTGCCTCCTCTGCCTCTCTGTGCTTTCCTCGCGCCTCGTCGAATGAGTACCTTCGACAGTGAATGAATATGTGCGCATTATAAATCTAAAATTATTATTATTATTAGTGGTCACGTCTGCGCCTCACGGACAAAAAGTCCTGCTCGCGGCGGTTCGATTCTGCCTCTCTTTGTGGAGTTTGTGTGTTCTCCGATTAATGGGCCGATAACATCATAATATATAGGCCGCAGTTTGTGGCAAAATGTTGTCGCCGGCAAACCGTCTGGCTACCTGTACGCCCTCCCCAGCCTCTCTGCGGTTTCCTCGCGCCTCTGAATCATTCTGTCTTCGAATGAGTTACATTCAAAATTGAATGATTATGTGCGCGTTATAAATAAGACATTATTACGTGGTCTCGGCGTGCATATGGCCTGGCACAGGCGCTTTCGTCACGTCAACGCCACTTTTTGGCGAATGGCAGATGTTGATGATGTTGTTATATTTAGTGATGATGATAAATATTTTTGTTTCTGTGTAGAGGGAGGGAGAGCTGGAATGTTGCACTCCTCGTTTATAAGTGACGGCCATCTTAGGGGACGCTGGCAGATTTTTGCCGCTCTTAAGATTGCCAGTTTCACGACCTTTCAGTGAATTCGAACCAGCCGTAATAATTAAATTTTCGTTGCTTTGGTTTTTATTAGCTGTTATTTTTTTCCTGTCGTTGTTGACACGCTGTTCTCTCCGATGCCCTTGTGCAGCGCTTTGTGACCCTCGGGTCTTCTTCTTTGCGATTCTTCGAAGCACGATGGTCAGCCTCTGGACATCGTTGTCTTTCAGCTCCTGGGCCTCGAAGTGTTTGGTAGAATTCGCGGGCAACACCAAGTACTACCTGACAGGGATCGCGACGTGAACGCTTCTACCTTGACCCCCACGGGTGAAAGGTGCTCTATTAAATGCTATTATTATTATAAACACCAGCAGAGTACCCGCCTTACGGGCAATCTTGTTCCAAACGCGTTCTTCTGACATCGGGATAAAGGCGGAAGAGTGGTAAACAAGGATGAGCTTTTCTGCTCACGCTTTGATCTGGCTATCTTCCCGATGTCCCTCGTGGCACTATCGCTGTCTCTCTGAAGTTCCGTTGAGCAATCAATAACGCGGCTAGCACGGCTGCAACAGCACACAGCAAACAGCCTCCGCGTCGTGCAGATAAAATGCACACTAACGAAGGATTCGAACCCGATAGCTTCACAAGTGCCGCCTCCATTACATGCACGGAAAACCCTTGAAGAGATTTCATTTGGGCGGTGGGGTGGCGCAGTGGAAACATCTGCGCCTCACAGCAAGAAGGTTCCCGGGTTCGAATCCCGGCTCGGGGGACCTTTCTGTGTGCAGTTTGCATGTTCTCCCCGTGTCCGCGTGGGTTTTCGCCGGGCACTCCGGTTTCTTCCCACAGTCCACAGACATGCTGCCAGGTTAATTGGCATGCTGAGTAAATTGCCCCAGGTGCCCTGCGATGGACTGGCGTCCCAATCCTGGGCGTGGTCCTGCCTTGCGCCCTGTGTCTGCCGGGATGGGCTCCGGCTCACCGCGACCCTGTGCAGGATTGAGAGGTTTCTGAAAATGGATGGATGGATGGCTTCTTTGAGCCACATCTTCCCCCCTCTCCGACACCGCTCCGGTGGTTTAACGGTTAGCCGGGCGCTGTTAGTCGGAGCCCCGTACAACCAGCGATCCACCGGCAAATTGGAGGTTTTAATAAATACGGCGTCAGAGAGGTCACGAACGCCGTGGGGGTGTCGTGTCAAGCGCCGCTCTGCGCGAGGGTCTGTCAGACAAGAAAGTCGGGTCCTCTGCCTAGGTAGGCACGTGGCGGTGCTGTGATTGCAACCCTTCCATACAGTCTCGCCTCGACTTACGAGTCGGTTTGGTCGTAAGTCGAAAATACCCTTGTTTGTTTGCTAGACACCCAAACACAGAGAGACCAAAAAGGGCTTTGTTATGGATCAAGAACACAATTGGGTCTTTCGGTTCTTTTTTCCAGTATACAGATGACGTAACAAGATACAAGGTTTAACGCTTTCTGGCAATAATACAAGTGTTAAGATTTTAAAACACCAAATGGACGCCTTTCAAATGATCATAAAGTAAACAGGAACACACAGCATTGGACGGGACAAATACGACCCTTCACTGCAATAAATTAATAAGAGACAAATAAATCCAACAGTGCAAACAGTGCGATGGAAATAGGTTGAAGAACCTTACAGCATTGTAATAGGAACGAGCACATAAAAAGCAAAGAGCACGGCACCCTCGGTGTGAGCAGGCAGTTGCAAGGCTGCACCTTTAACATTTAACTTTCTCTGAATGCACGGCAGCACGGAAACACCGAGCAGCGTGTGCGATGTGCAGAGCTGTTGGAGGCAGGGCCCGGGTGGAGGAATCATGCTGATTTTTAAAACTGCAAAGATCCACTGGGCTTCAATTTGGCGTTAGAGTTAGCGACGCGGAAAGTGGGCACCCTTGAGAATGTCCCCCGCGTCGGGTTTTAACTGGCGACGCTGTCTTTTCCTGCAGAAATGATGGACTGCGGTGAGTCAGAAGAAAAAAGAAATAGCTAATTTGGAAATGAATTGGCTTAACATGGTCAGTGAAAGAGCTTCCTGGAAAAAGCCATTTGTTTACTTCAGCAAGCTTGCAGGCTCGATGCTCTCTTTGAGGAAGTTTATGCATGTGGTTGGCCTGGACATAAATTATTGGTTGACATGGAAAGAAGCCGGAGTACGTGGAGAAAGACGACAGATATTAGGAAGTAAGAGTCAATATTGGTCTTGCCCGAGCAGGTTCGATGCCCGTCTTGGGCGCCTTTCTGTGTGGAGTTTGTGTGTTCTTCCCCTGTTCTGCGTGGGTTTCCTCCGGGCTCTCTGGTTTCCTCGCAGAACTGAAAACAATACTCATTAAATGATTGACCGATAATATCCTAATGTATAGGAAGCAGTGTGAGGAAATATTGCGCCGGCAAACCGCCTGGCTGCCTCCTCCGCCTCTCTGTGCTTTCCTCGCGCCTCTGAGTCGTTTTCTTGTCGAATACGTTACCTTCGACAGCGAATGAATGTGTGTGCGTTATAAATGTAAAATTATTATTATTATTATTGAATATTGCTGGAGTAATAGTGATGGTTGCGCTTCAAAGCTGTTCTTTCGGGATAGCCCGTGTCAAGCGCTCTCCCTCTCTCATTCTCGCGACGTTTCGCCTCCAACCGTTGGAAGCATCATCAGGCGTTAAC
>JAZEWU010000023.1:5718701-5739362 GCA_036362915.1 Geotria australis | reverse complement strand
GCCCTGTGTCTGCCGGGATAGGCTCCGGCTCACCGCGACCCTGTACGGGATTAAGCTGCTTCTGAAAACGGACGGGTGGATGGTCCGTATTTGTTTCACATTAATGCACTCGGCGTCCGGGCGAAAATGGGTATTTTCTCAATAAAAACATATCGGGTAATCATTGTTTTTTTCTTTCGTTGTTGACATGCCGTCCTCTTCGCGGCCCTTGTGCAGCGCTTTGTGACCCTCGGGTGAAAGGCGCTAAATACATTTATATTATTATTCAGCTAGCATCATCAGGGACAGCTAGCTGTAATGCCAGCGAAACGTCGGTGTCATTTTTTGAGGTAAGTGATTGCATGTGCTCATTCCTTTGCTCCGGCATATCGACGGGCGCACTTCACTTACACACCTTCACATCACCTAAACTCACAAACAGAACCTCACTCTGAATAACACTGGTCACGAAAGCCTTCGAGTTAATTATATCGTTATTATTATTGTCGCTGGATCGGCTGCGCTGGGTGGGCTGGGTGAAGGTGGAGCGAGGAGGTGGGCGAATGGAGGGGAGAGAGATCTGATAAAGTTCGAGGCGTAAATCCGCCCGCACGATCCACCCGCGTGCTGAGCCACGGCGGATTTAAGGCGACAGAGGCGTCGTGCAAAGCAGCGCGTGCGCGCGCTCTGCGGACTGTCGCGATAAACAACAGGCGGAACTCGCTTGGCCCCGCCATCCATCTCTTTCGGAGCCACAAGTTGTCGTGATTCATCGCCGTCGGACCAGGAGCGAACTGGACCGTGGACTCGTGTGTGTGTGTGTGAGCGGTGGCCCAGTGGTTAGCGCGCTGGGGATACGAATCTGGCTATGACCCGAGTTTGAATCCCGCTCACGGTCAACACCAGTTGCGATTTTCTGAAACCGGTCCTGGGCCTCCCCTAGGTCGACTCAGTGCGGTGTGTAAACATCGCCACTAGGGAGACAAAGGCGGCCGGGCGTGGTGCTGATCACCCACCCCGTCGTGCGCCGTGTCGACCTTCGCAGGTGCTCGCTAACGGCACTTGCCCCAACAGTCTGTTAAGGCTACACGGGGGATCTTTGTCTTTGGTGTTGCGTCGGTGTGAGTTTTTTTTTTCACGGCTCGATTGCTTCACTTTTAAAGCGCGAATCGCGAGATGAGAGAAATAATAGTCACGTAGTAAAAATATAGGAGGTTTGACCCTTTCTAGCAATGAAACTAGTGTTAAGATCTTCCAACACCAAATAGACAGCTTTTACAAAGTGTCCATCCGTCTATTGTCAGAAACCGCGTAATCCTGTACAGGGTCACGGTGAGCTGGAGCCTATCCGGCAGACACAGGACGCAAGGCAGTGCTATACCCAGGATGGGACGCCAGTCCATCACGGGGGCTTTTTACAAAGTGCGTGGAACGTTTTGTAGGGTTTTCACGGCTCTATTAGAATTGCTGTTCAGAGCTGCGCTTTTGGGATAGCCGTGTCGAGCGTTCCTCCTCTCTCCTTCACGACGTTTCACTTTCCACGTTGAAGGCATCATCCTCAGGCTTCACTCAGAAGCCTGATGGCGGTTGCTTCCAATGTGAGAGATGTGGGAGGCGAAACTTCACAATGGAGAGAGTAGGCACGCTCGACACGGCTTTTCTGAAAGAACTGCTCTTAATTATACATTCTAATTCTTGATGTGGTTGGGTTTTTTCTCATACGTTCTGAATTGAATGTTGAATTTGATTTGAATATTTACAGCACCGTGGAAAGACTAGATAATAAGCTGGTTACGTATCCCCGCGCGGGAATCTCTCGTGAAAACAAGTTTCCCAAAAAACGCCCGCAGCTTTTCCAGACAGATAAAGGAAGTCATTATCAGCACACCTCGTTACTCGTTCTTTGTAATGTTTATGTTTTTTCCCCCGATGTTCTTGTTGGTGCCGTGCTTACGCTCGATACTTACTAGCCCAGGATCAAGTAAAAAAAATAATGTATTCAGGATCACGTCACCAATTTGGGTCAGATCTCTTGCGGTCTCAGCAGCTAAGCAGGTGTATGCCTGGTGAGTGGTTTCGGTGTTAGATAATAATAGGTTATAAACTATATTTATAACGCGCGCATATTCATTCAATTCGAAGGTATTCATTCAAAGAGAGAACGACTCGGAGGAGCGAGGAAATCGCAGAGAGGCGGAGGAGGCAGCCAGGCGGTTTGCCGGCGTCAAAATATTGCCAAGCACACTGCGTCCTATATATTGTGATCTTATCAACCAATCAATTAATGAGTTTTTTTTGTAAGTTATCTGTCGGCTACGCGGCTGCGTTGGCGATGGCAGAGAGGGCACTACAGAAAAAAGTATACGTTGTTCTGCACTTCTATGCTCTCACGCACTTGCTGCCCTGCTTCATCGACGCAGCGCTGGCACATTGCCGGTCATGGATTTTCAAGCAGTGGGAGGCGGACGCGTTGCTTGTTTTGTCAAATTTAGCCTTGACACCTGCGCCCGAACAACTGTGTTTGAAAATTGACTTCCCATGTCCTGGGGTTGTGGAGTTTACATTTGCGCCACGTGTATTTAGGATGGGTGGCACGGTGGTGCGGTGAGTAGCGCTGCCGCCTCACAGCAAGAAGGCCCCCGGGTTCGTATCCCGGCTCGGGTGCCTTTCAGTGTGGCGTTTGCATGTTCTCCCCGTGTCCGCGTGGATTTCCACCGGGAACTCTGGTTTTCTCCCACAGTCCAAAGACATGGGTTAATTGGCCTGCTGACTAAATTGCCCCCGGTGCCCCGTGGTAGACTTGCGTCCCATCCTGGGTATATCCCTGTCCTTGCACCCTGTGTCTGCCGGAATAGGCGCCAGCTCACCGCGACCCTGTACGGGATCAAGCAGTTTCTGACAATGAATGAATGCATGAATGTACCGCATAGCCTCGACACGGCTATCCCGAAAGAGCAGCAGTGGAGAGGAATTCTCATAAATCAATCCGCCACATGTACTCAGTCTTCTATCCACGTGTGAGCAATGTATATCAATCTGCGATGTCGCTTTTCATGAATAAATTTGATATGCGCTTTGAAGAGCATGAGTAGCTAGTGTAATATGCTGCCTCTGTGTTGTGTGAAAACACATATTTTCTTTTCATGAGCAAAGAGAGATGTCCCCATGGGTGGCACAGCAAGTAGGTTCCACACCCAGGGAAGATGAGTTCGTGTTTTCCTTCAGTATGTTTGGGTTTCTACTCGCGTTGCCAACTGTCCTGGATTTTCCAGGATCGTCCTACTTTTTGAGGAGGTAGCTGTCCTGGGAAATCGATAGATTTTCCTGGGTCAAGTCATTATTCAAAGTCCGGGTGTTTGCCAGTAACCCAGGGTACAGTCCCCTCTCTCTTAATATGTTTATCAAATTTTGATATGTCCCGGTTTTTGTCCCTCTGAGGTAGCAACTCTAGTTTCTACAGGTCACCCAGCTATCTGCCAAGTACAATACTACACAGACTAGGTTTGTCAAAATATCCCAAATCCATCCATGCATCCATTTTCTAAACCGCTCGTCCTGGTGAGGGTCGCGGTGGCAGCAGTCCAAGGAGAGTGGACCAGACATCCCAAATACTAATTCTAAATACATTTTATAACACGCATGTATTGATGAAATTTCGGCGTAAGGAAACCGCGCCGGTGTGCTGAAGTGGTAAAGAATCGGCACGTTTCGTTCACGTGACTAACATTTCTTATTTCTTATTAGCTGTGTCGGGGTGGAGGAGGGTGTACGACGCTAGCAGGTTCACGTGTAAATATTGATCGCAAATGTCTTCACGTTAGATTAACTGGATTCTTACGATCGCTGGATTATCGCCGCGCAGGATTGTGGGCGATGGTGGCTGCTTGGGAGGAGGCCTTCATCCAGCGGGGATGTTTTTTTTTTACGAGACTGGTGACGACGCTGACTTAGAATACACAATCGGGAACTTGAACTAAAACAAAAGTTATTCCCAATAAACGGGCATTGAAAATCCTCCGCCACTGAGCTATCCGAGACGGTTAACGCGGCGCCGTTCAACTCGGAGGTAAATCATTTACATCGCACTGATGTAGGGTTTTCACCTGCTCGATTCATGATGGTTGCTCTTCGGAGCTGTGCTTTCGGCACAGCCGTGTCGAGCGCCCTCCCCGCTCGCGGCGTGTCGCCTGCCACGTTGGATGGAGGCATCACGAGGCGTTCTGATGACGCTCTGAAGAGCAACCGTCAATCAATTTACATCGTCTCCCCGCTCGTGCCGCAAACCCAATTTCACCGCTCACTACGCGGGCTTCTCACGCACAGCGGCTTACGCGGCTGCAACAATTGGACGACACCTTCCCAAATTACCTCCTCATCTGGCGCATTATTATTATTATTATTCGCCGGCATCGCGTCGCGTAATGCCGGCGCTCGGCGTGCGGGCGGCGAATCTGTCGCGAGCCAATTACGCGGCGCGGTGCCAACTTGAGGTCACGCATCACTTGTTGTTAAATCCAGAGCTTTCTTGCTCCACTTCCATTAGCGAGGTGGGGGGGGCGGGGGGAGTGAGAGACAGGAGGAAGAGTATCGATGTGGGTTTTCACAGCTCTGCGTACGAGACTTGCTCCCAAGAGCTGGCATAGCCGTGGCGAGCGTTCCTCTTCTTAAGAAAAACATCTCAATTGACTGATAGAGAATTGCTCCTTCACGCTTATACGAACAAGTGAACCCTTTTCATGTTGGCTCGATGATCACAAATATCAATGATAATTACGAAAATCGATCTCAAGAGCTGCTCTTTTGAGATAGCCGTGGCGAGCGTTGCTCCTAGCTCCTTCGCGACGGTTCACCTCGCACGCGTCCCACGTTTCGTAGCACCATCATCAGGCATCTGAATGAAGGTAAAAATGTGAGGAGCCTGATAATGCCTCCAACGTGGGAAAAGTGAAACGTCGTGAAGGAGAGGGGAGGAACGCTCGACACGGCTATGCAGAACACGCAGCTCTTGCGGGAAAAAGGGCGTGTTTACTGTGCGGCCGCGATAATTTCTTGGCGGCATTGGCGATTACTTTCCGTGAGAAAGTCCAGCAAATCGCATCGTCGCTTGGACGGAGAAAACTGCAGGTGCGATGTTGACGCGGCGATGCCCCACGCAGCACGTTCAGCTCCCCTGTCACGAGGCTTCAGAACGCGCGCTTTTAATCTTTCTCTGAAATTTGAATAAAAATAAAAAATCACATTTACTCATCAAAGTGAAGAATCTCACTAAACATTAAAAGTGCGTGCTCCTTTAAACGCATAAAACTGCTGTGAACGGTTGACCCTGGTTGGGCGGTTGCGCCTCAATGGTGGGGGCGTTAAAGCCACAATTGTATGGCCGGATGCCCTTCCTGGTGCCAGCCTCCTGTAGTTGGAGGGTCTTTGGACTCCAGACCTGTTTACTAATGGAGACCCTAGCCAGAGTGCTAGACCTTCGGAGCAATGCTGGACTCCAGATCTGTTCACCATTGGGAGTGCTGGATTCCAGACATGTTCGCAAAGGGAGACCCTAGCTCGGAGTGCTAGACTCCAGACCCTAGCAGGAGCGCTGGACTCCGTGCGACATAGCTCTGGGGTTCATTGGAACACGCAAAACCCTCCAAAACGATACGGTTATCATCCGTGACTATAATTTCATGGCCTTAAGCATGTTTAACCCCGGGGCACAGTGGGTCATGGCGTGCATACGAGCTGGTCAGCATCTGTCTGTCTGTCCCGCTTTTCAACTGCAGTTGACGGACGAATTACTTAATCCGCGCAGTGCGTACACGCGCGCACAGAGATTGCCGGCGACTTCACGCACGCACGTTTGACGATCGGCACACTTAGCGCAATGGGACGCGCTCAACCGGACGCCCGCCAGCGAGGCGGAGTGGCCGCTGGGCGGATCGTTCCGTCGCAGAATCGCGAGATATAGCGGCGGCTTAGGAAGATCTCCATCCAGCAGCGGACTGACCGTCACTGACGACGGCGATCGGCGATAATATCAAAGACACTTAAAAAAAACGGGAGCGTTGCGATGTGATTTAACAAAAAAAACCTACAAAAATATCTTTTTTGCTGATTTTCCGTTCTCTGCCCGTTGTTGGCGTGCCGTTCTCTTCGCAGCCCTGTGCAGCGCTTTGTGACCCTCGGGTGAAAGGCGCTCTATAAATGCTGTTGTTATTATTATCATTGCCGGCGTCATCGACACGGCTCGCCGAGAAGCCGCTCCTCGCTCGGACTGCGGCGAGCCTGCCGGGGACAGAGGGGGTGGTGGGGTGGGTAGTTTTTTCTCCCGCCGAGGTCACTTTGCTAATGACGCACATTTACATTCACGCCGCGCGGCACCGGCACACCGCGCCGAGCCTAACGCTACCACGATTCTACCTCCCGCCACCCCCCCTCTGCGTTTGCCACCCCGCCACCGCAAAACAGGTCACCGATGCGACGACGCTGGTTCGCGCGCGGCCGCCAGGGTGGATCGAGGAGCCGGCGGCGATGCGGCCGCGAGTCATCCGTCGCCTCTGCTCGCTGTCAGAACCGCGCCTCGATCGGCGGCCCCGCCTCGACCCCGGCTTCACGAAGCGGACTTTGCTCGCCCGTCGATTTCGACCGCAGCTGAGAAGAATGAGGCGATGAGTTCGGGAGCACGTGGACGACGAGACGCCGCGTTGTGACCCTTCCCGAAAGCGCACGCCGACAAAAAACAAGCGTTTCGTTGCGGCTTAATTCGTTTTGGACGTTCAAGAGAAAAAGTTGAAAATAATTATTCGCCTGCAGACAGTCGTGGCTGCCGGCCGTGCGTCTGGCATGTTCGGTGATTCTTGTGGTCATCCTAAAGCCCTTTGGGATTCCTCTGCAGACAAGTTTCTGTAATTGGCTTCAAGGAGAGTGGGACCTGTTTTTCGCGCTAACGAGAAACAACGCGTACTTTTTCGAGGAAGCCTCACCGGCGGTGGTCTCCGTAACCCGCGCGCGTGCCGGGTGGAGTCTGGAAGAAAAGAAAAAAAAACGAAAAGAAAAATAGATGCCTTAAATCTGTTTAATGGGAACTTCTAAATAATTCCACTGCCCTCTGAGCACAGAGCCTTAAGAAAAAAGCCTTCAATAAAAATGTCACGGGACTAATTGGATCGTGCGACGACAAGTCGTCGTCGGGAGTGGCGGACGAAAACCAGAGGGAGGGAAAGCGTTTCCCGAGTTACTGATGTTCCGCGTTTCGACATCGAGACGAGGGGCCTGGGGCCGCGCCGGTTCAGGCGGCAGCTGCCTCGCAGCTCGCGGAGCCACGTGGCGCCAGGTGCTCGCTCGACCCATCCTTTCGTGAGACGCGTAAGTAAAACGTCGACGCTCTACTGAACTCACGAAGCACCGAGCGTCACCGTAAAAATACACATATACGTTAATCGACAGCCGTTTTTTTTTGTTTTTTTTTAAATCGGCGCGCACCTTAATTCCCCCGAGCAACTCTGTTTACAAAGAAGACGGTGCAAATCGCGCGAGTGGAGAGCGGAACGCGACGTACGGTTAAAGCGATTCCCGGTGGGATTTTTGGACGCCCGCTCCGGCGACTTAACTTCCCTTCTCGCTACGCGCCGACGCTGTCTCTCGCTCTCTCTCTGCCGAAACAGCTGACAATGAAGAGGAGTAAGGGGACACGGACGGAATAAGCGATGCGACGCGACGCTCGGAACCGTCCCGAAAACCTGGCACACATTCCGACACATCGGTGGGAAGCACAAGGTCGAGCTCCTGGAATGGAAGAGGGTCGGGGCGTTCGGAATTAACCTCCGACCTCCCGCTCACTCTGACCAACGGCTATCAGGTACTGCAATCACTTTCTAACTATCTATTTTTTTATATATATATATAAAATCGTAAGCCCTTTTGTGCTTGGGACCTTCGCAGAACGACGCCACTCGGTCCCAGAGGACTCTTTGGCGCCTTAGCGCACGACCACGGGCCCTTCCCTGGCCACCAGGATCGCTTTCTGTGGTTCTCCCCGTGCCCTCCCAGTACCACGAGCCGCGCCACCATTACAATACCCAGTTAGGATAAGGCCCGCGGCTATTACAATCCTCAGTTCGGATAAGCGGCCCGCTACTACAATACCCAGTTACGATAAGCGCCGCCTCCATTACAATGCGCACTTTGGATAAGCGGCGCCTCTATTACTATCCCCAGTTACGATCAAATTTACCCGGGCAACGCCAGGTCGCACCTGCTAGTGCATTATACAGGAGGGCCTCGCTCTCCGCGTTGTTCCCGATGGCGGATTTTCCCGCTAACCGGTTCGCGCATTTGCCTTCGCTCGCGAACTTTCTCCCAGTCACGTTTTCCGGGAATGCAACTGAGGGCCTCCAGCTATTCCGAGCGAACAGCTTTGGAAAGCAGTTCTCACACATCGAGCCGTGAAAACCTACATCAGTACATATGGGGTTTAGTTCAAAGCAAAACCCGTATAAATATTAAATGTTTAGACGGACACAAAACACCGCGATTATTCTCTTCTAAAGGGAAATCAAGACCACATTTGAAGGCCGACCAACGTAGCGAGCAAGTTGCTGTTGGGAAAGGTTTCTTGTTTGAAATTCTGCAGGAACGCAAAATGAGGGCGTCTGCTAAATAATAATGTAGAATATACGAGGTTTAACCCTTTCTGGCAAAGAGAAAAGTGTTAAGATCTTAAAACACTAAATGAACACCTTTTTGCAAAGGCTCCAGTTTGCAAGCAGCCACACATGCTTGTGGCAAAAACATGCAAATGAATGCTATGATAATGCATTATCATTCAATCTTATCGACCCAACACCAGAGACGGCTTCATCATAGAATTAATTTGCATGTTTTTGCCACAAGCATGTGTGGCTGCTTGCAAACTGGAACCTTTGCAAAAAGGTGTCCATTTAGTGTTTTAAGATTTTAACACTTTTCTCATTGCCAGAAAGGTTTACAACCTCGAATATTCTACATTATTTGTACACTGTCAAAAAGGTGCTCATAATAAATAATAATGATTTAAAAAAAACCCCACCACGCTTGGATTTCCCCTTCACCGAGCAACGGCTCAATGACAACGACGGTAAGGAATAGCAATCGCTCGACCCGCCATTCTTAACCTGTGGGTCACGACACATCAGTGGGCCGCGAGCGCCACCTAGTAGTCTGTTGAGACCAGAGGCACGTGGGCCAAGCAGGCCTTGGGGTGCAAAAGGTTGAGAAGCCTCGTGCTAGCCAACGCATTAACAAAACACATCACCATACGCTAGATCCAGGCTGCTCAATGACACCTTGAAGCGGTGTGCTTTGAGCGCCAAGTAAAGCGTAATCATTCTTTAATTCGGGGGGAGCACCCTTGGCGGAGCATTAGTTATGGATACTCTATTAAAAAATGAGGATTTTGGGGGGGGGAGAAAAAAAATCTGATTAAATTACGGAGGAATAAAATTATCCGCACGTAATGCTCAAGGGATGAATTACGTTGCACAGAATGAGGCTGGCTCAGGTTTCCAGGAAAGGATGCACCAGGTGTGCACAGGTGCAGTTAAAAGTCAATTGTACGGAAAATTATCCATTATCTAATTCACCGTATTGGCCGTGCTTTCCTTGCACACTGGGACACCGCCCGTACCGGCTCGTTTGGGTAATCAAACCCTAAAATTAATTCTTACTTTTGCAAGATAATAAACTTACCTCCGTATGCTGGATCGCATTTAAGATTTGTGGGGGGGGGGGGGATAAATGATCCACTCAGTTTCTCCTGTGATGTGAAATTGCCTCCGCAAAGTAAATGCGTCAGGGTAGCTCGCGTCTCGCAACGAGTAAACTCTAAATGAGAAGTTTCCAACGACCGTTTGAAAATGTATGTAGAAAAAAAGTGAAAAAAAATAATACAACCAGGCTCGCTGTGGGGCTGACGCCACAGAGCGTATTCCAAACTGGAGTCTGGATCAGAATTGGACCAAAATTGGACAACTGCTGTTTGTCATTTGGCACACATCGCATTAATGTCGCTCCCATCGGGTCCACTCTGAATAATAATGAGTGCGATGCCAGTGAGGTTAACTAGGTGCACACAGTGGTGTGCCTGGTTTGTGGCTGTTAGGAGTGAGCTTGACAGTGTGTGTGTGTCTGTGGTCAAATGCACTTGGCTACCTGCTCAGCTATTCAATTCGACTTTATTTGTCAACTCTACCATATGTACAGGACATACAGAGAACCTATGCTGCTGCATAGGTTAATTGACCTGCGGACTAAATTGTCCCCAGTGCCCTGTAATGGACTGACGTGCCATCCTGTATCTGCCGGGATAGGCTCCGGCTCACCGCGACCCTGTACAGGATTAAGCGGTTTCTGACAATGATCGGAGTGAATTCGTATCTGATCTTGGCCCGAAATATTTCCCTGAGTTTGACCAACAATGAAAACGTGATTTCCTTGCAAGCCGGGACCAAGCCTTTGCTCATTAAATATTATATTTGAGGTGACGTTCATTTGATATTCCTTCCAAGCCGCCGCGGTACAAAGTGCAGCTCGCTGGACTCGCCGTCCAGAGCTTTCCAGTTCCATACCCAGTGCGGCACTTGAACCAATGAGACAGGCTTCTTAAATCCCCCCCCCCCCGCGCCCGTGAGCACCCAGCGGTGTCAATGTCACGCCACGGCCAATCGATCGGCAGGTCCCATGTGCTCGGAGTAAATTGTGGGGTACTGCCACCTCTTCCAAGACCGTCTGGCCAGCGTAGAAGAGTGGGCCAAATAACAATCTTAACAGCGGCTTCCATAGCTATCCTTCTAGTGCAAGCAGAGCCGGATTAACGTTTTGTAGTCCCCTGGGCTACAGGTATCGTGAGGCCCCCAAGTCTGTATGACGCCACACCCGATCATACGATATCCATCCATCATAGCCATCGTGCTTCGAAGAATCGCAAAGAAGAAGATCCATTTTCTAAACCGCTTGTCCTGGTGAGGGTCGCGGTGTCAGCAGTCCAAGGAGAGTGGACCAGACATCCCTTTCCTCAGCAACAGATTCCAGCTCTTCCTGGGGGATTCCCAGGCGTTCCCAGGCCAGCCGAAGGATATAATCCCTCCATCGTGTCCTTGGTCGGCCTCTAGGTCTCCGCCAAGTGGGCTGTGCCTGGTATACCTCCCGAGGGAACCTTCTGGGGGGCATCCTTACCAGATGCCAAACCACCTCAACTGGCTCCTCTCAATCCTGAAGAAGCAGCGACTCTACTCTGAGGGTCTCCTGGATTTCTGTGCTCCTCACTTTGTCACGGAGAATGAGCCCAGCAACCCTGCGGAGAAACCCTTTTTTAAATAGATAATTTAGAGTACTTATACTTTGATTCAGCATTCACAAATGAAATAACTTTTCACTTAATCTCTGGAGGCCCTCCAGCTGGCGGAGGGCCCCTGGACTGCAGCTCCTAAAGCCGGTGCCTTAATGCGGCACTGGGCGCAGGCCTGGAGCGGGGAATTTCGGTGCTGCTCCCTTACCTTCAACTAATTTCTGGACGGATGTCAGCCTGTGATTCACGAGTGAATGCCCTTTTATGGGCTCCCCACCTTTCTCGGGACGTGCGTAAAGTCCCGTCTATTGCAGCGTAACCCAAAGTAACGGCGTCTGCATATAAATGCTATGCTAACACATCGCGGCTATATAAATTGGAGTGTCCTGGCAAAGAGTGATGGCCGGGCCGCCGCGATCCACGGTAAAGCCACGGCGCGTCCGACACCCGTGATCTGTGGTTTAATTCTGGCCTCTAGGGCTGAAATTTTCCAACAGTTTCAAGCGGGGCTCTGTGTCTCCCCGCAATTGACTTGGCCGTGGAATGAGTCTGCGATTCCGCACGCTGGCTCATCTCCCCAGGGGGAGGTGAAGGGGCACGAGGGGGTGGCGCGGAAGGGGGTAGCGGAGCGGGTCGCCAACGCCGTCCACGCGGAGTCAAACCCCTGGCGCCTCGGCACCCGTCCCGCTAACGCGCGGGTCTCTCGCGATCGCCGGGCCGGATTGGAGGCTCGAGGGGCGCATCGGTGCGCCGTAAACACCTGCTGCGTCGCCCCGCGCTCCAGGTGTGAAAGTGCGGTCGCGGGAGCGTAATGATGGCAATTTCACTCACCGAGGCGTCGCGATGGGAACGGCGAACGGTAAAGCTCCCGTCTATTGATTTTTTTGTTTTCTTCCCCCGGCCTACTGTAACCGTGTTTTACCGCGAGGTTCCACCTTGTCAGCGGCCGCCCCCCCCCCCCCCCCCCCCGTTGGCCGCCGGGAGGCAGCGGCGGAAACTCCACGTTCTGGCGGCGTAGGGGGAAGCTCTCTGCCGGACAAGCGGCGCGTCTCTCCGGCGCGCGTTGTGCCGGGTTACGCTGCGCGATGAAGCCGATCCCAGACGGAGCCAAACTTCTGACGACGCACAACAAGGACACTACGGTGCCAGAACAACCACTTGTTTTATGAATGTTGTGCTCTGCGTGGAGAGACGGAGAGCAGTTATCCGCGCAATCGGTGACAAAATAAAAATTGCATTTTGGCGAGGTGCCACCCGCTTTGTTGGAGGGATGATGGGCTCGGCTGGGATTCTAGCTCGCGATCGTCTCATTGTGATACGAGCAATCTGGCGGTTTGTGCCATCTGGCCGGATCATTTTGATATTTTCCCCCGCCAAGCTTCTCCGTTGAATAATCGCGGCGGAGGCCCGGTTTGTTTGCGTTCTCATGCCACCGTGAGCCGATGGGCACCTTTTTTTTTTTACGTAAAATTGATTTTTTTTAAAGCCTCCGCGGTGAAAGGAAGTGCTGCTCAAAAAGTTTTTCATTGTATACAGATGTATCTAACTTTAAGAATTGCTTAAGAGAACGGTGTGCCTGCTGCTTCTTCTTCTTTGCGATTCTTCGAAGCACCGATGGTCAGCCTCTGGACATCGTTGTCTTTCAGCTCGGCCTCGAAGTGTTTGGTAGAATTCGCAGGCAATACCAAGTATTACCTGGGCTACAGACCAGGCGACCAGAGTTCGAATCCCTCTCACGGCCAACACCAGTGATGATTTTCTGAACCGGTCCTGGGCCTCCCCTAGGTCGACTCAGCCTCAAATGAGTACCTATTGCGGTGTGTAAAGATCGCCATTAGGAAGACAAAGGCGGCCGAGCATGGTGCTAGTCACCCACCCTCTCGTGGGCGATAGGGTGGTACAGTGGTAACATCTGCGCCTCACAGAAAAAATGTGAGGCGGTTTAAATTCTGAGCCAGTTTAGTACCTGACAGGGATCGCGACGTGAACGCTTCTACCTTGACCCCAGTTTGGAGTTTGTGTATTCTTCCCCTGTTCGGCGTGGGTTTCCTCCAGGCTTTCCGGTTTTCTCCCACACCTGAACAGTATTTCATTTATTTATTTTCAGAAACCGCTTAAACCTGTACAGGGTTGCGGGGAGTCGGAGCCTATCCCTGCAGCGTGCGAGACAGGGCTAAACACAGTGCACCGGGGGCAATTTAGTCAGCATGCCAATTAACCAATGCAGCAGCGTGTCTTTGGACTGTGGGAGGGAACCGGAGTGCTCTGCGAAAACCCACGCGGACACGGTGAGAACATGCAAACGCCACACAAGACAGGCACCTGAGCCGGGATTCAAACCCGGGGCCTTCTTGCTGTGAGGTGGCAGCGCTACCTACTCGGCCACCGTGCCACCCTACACGTGAACAGGACGTGTCAATTTTTTACCACTTCAGCACACGGGTGTGTGCTAAAGAGCAAACCTACAACGTTTACAATAGAGTAATTGCAGTCAGCTTCACCAGGCTTCTTAATAGAGGTCTGCTTCAATACAAGAGGTCTGTGTGTGCTGTGTGTGTGTCTGTCTTGTGCGTCAGATAACGTTTGCAGGTTTTAATTTCATTAGGAGGGTTCAAGTGTGCGGTTTTTTTTTCAATATCCGTTACATTAAACAGTGGGGATTTAATTATCCTGTTTCACTCTAAAATAATATTGTCACTTTACAGTAAAATGGCAAGTTGTATGTCTCAGCTGGAATTCGGCGAAATTAAATGCAAAACCAAATTCAATATCATAAAAAAAAATGTGGTGTGTGTGTGGTCATTTGTGACTGGTCTGAGAACATTAACTCGCTACACTTGCGAAACCGGTTTAATTAGAGGCGGATTAAAAAAAAATAAGATTTGAACCGAGGATCTCAACACCCTGACCTCTGAACTACCCACCGTCCATTTCTGTAATAAACTGGTAATAAAAAAATTAGTTTGGGTAATCCTATAATTGCGGACTTGATATGATGTAGGTTTTCACGGCTTGAAAGTATGAGGATTGCTCTCCATAGCTGTTGTTTCGGCAGACCTATGTCGAGTGTTCCTGCCCTGTCCTTTGCGACGTTATGCCTCCCACATTGGAGGCATCATTAGCAGCATGGTGATGCCTCCAACGACTTGTTTTTCATATTTACTCGGCGTGAATCGTTCTGCATACACAGCAGGGTCAATGCTTGTGTAAGACAGAGCCTTGTAGACCAAGCCGCGTGATGCCACTGTTGGATCACTGCAATATTGCGATCTGTGCTTGTGTGCGTCTGTTTCGGAATCTTAAAGACAACTCCACATTCCAAGTGGAGGTAAAGCCATGCCGGGATTTTGTAAGGAGCCTGGAAAACGTGCACTCACCAGAGTGACATATTTACAACTCGCAGGTGAATTGGCCTGCGGACTAAATTGCCCCCGGTGCCCTGTAATGGACTGGCGTCCTATTCTATGTATGGCCCTGCCTCGCGCCCTGTGTCTGCCGGGATAGGATCCGGCTCGCAGCGACCCTGTTGCGGGAATACGCGGTTTCTGACAATGGATGGATGGATTAATACGTTTGCCTTAAACCAAGCATTGTCAGTGCGAAGAAAGCTGGCGGGAGTGCGCCAGATAAAGATGTGTGGGGTTTGTTGGGACACCTGGGTATACGGGTCATTACGGCTGGGTTGAAGCGATGTTGTGTAGTTGTGCGCCTTTGTTTTCCCAGCGTGATGCTATTCTTACAGCCCATCACTCCCGTTACGTTTAATTGGAAATGGTGCTAAATGTGTGCTCGACATAATAAAAAATAAAACAAGGCTTAATAATGATTGAGAATCTGTTCTCATTATAATGTCGCTTGAACCTTGACAGCCATTTGTGCCGAGGGCTCTTAAATTCTGGCAATTATCTAACAATGGCAGTCGGAGATTTATAAACGTGGCGAATTTAACAACGTAACGAATTACACGTGTTAAAAACGCCGATCATGGCTCGTGGTTAATTTAGCAGAAGCGTCTCATCCACCCGGGAACAAAAATATGTATTTTTTTGCGAGGTTATATTTTCCTTTCGTAGTAAACATGCCACAGCAACGGGCGATTGGGTCACGAATACGGGATGAGTCCTTCCAACACAAATTTCACAACCAGTCAAATGAGAACGACCGAAGAAACAACGAGAGCAAATGCATTGTTGAGATTAATTCGACCTCTAACCTTCCGCTGGTGTGTTCGTGCATCCCACATTTGATTAATAGCCAGTGACAATGTATAAATAAACCCACTGGGAGGAGTGGCTGCATGGCATGGAGCCATCCAATTTTTTAATGTCACATTAAGTTTCCTGTAAATCAGATTAACCCTTGAAGACCTCAGCTGTCGCAAAATTTCAGGCTGTACGTCCAGCGGTTGTTTTGGACTAAGTCATTTAAATCTAGTATTTAAAACATGAAATAAAGCACAAGGTATTTTGCATGGCCCAGTGTGTCCCACCTATGTGGCCAAGTTTGTCCCCTAAAGGCACGTGTGCGGTGTGTGGTATTACAGACGCTTAGGGGTTAATGAAGTCCAGTCTCTTTTCGACTTGCGACATATGCGACTTACGACCACCCGGACTTACGACGACCGTCCCAGTAACCCTATTAGATTATTTTCGAGTCCCGACGGGTTGGTCGTAAACTCTAACGACGAGCGCTGCTGCTGTGGTACGATAACATCGTCTGGGCCTCAGTCTGTGTTAGGGTGTCTAGCAGCTGGTTGTGTGTTGTTTACAAATTGTTCCAAGCGTATTTTCCACTTACGACCAAATCGACTTACGAGGCGGTCATCAGAACGTAACCCCGTCGTATGTCGAGGAGAGACCGTATATAAGATCGTTTTGTCGGCGCACATCTGAACAATCGTCCTCAGACAGTGCTGTGTGCGGAAGTGCGACAGAAAAATGTGCGTAAAGTGTCACGAGCACGCTTCACATAACACGCTGGTGAGTGTTAAGATGTAGCATGTGAAAATTGTCTGCTTGCTCGCAGATGAAGATGATGATTTTTTTTTAATGCCGTTGCACGAAACGAACTGCGCCGTGCGACTTTAACGCTTGTGTTGTGATACAGTGGCGATGTCTGAAAAGGCGCCTTTTCAATTTAGCATAAAACCAAATCGATTTCAACGTGATTACATCTTTTAACGGGGGTTAATAAAACAAGTAATTCCACCGGTAGGGCTCATTCGCCACACATCAATAATTCAGGGGTTATAATAGATGCCGCGACGCGACGCAATTAGTTCTTTTTTTTTTAATAACGCGCAATCCGAATGTGATTGCATCTCGAGGCTCCTGCGCGCACCGTGGCTCTGTGTATTCGGCAGCGACACAGGAGCCAGCTATTATATCTCTAAATGTTACTAGGGCTGTCCGCAACTAAAGAAGAACTTGTTTGCATTGGGAAACTGTCATATAACCATCACGCTTCGAAGAATCGAATCGAATTCGAAAGGGGGCCAGCTTGCCCGGACCGCCGATACCCACAAGCAGATGCGGCAACAAGATCTCCTACCCCCATCCCACGCGACTGCGAAGATAAACAAAACAAATTCCGCTTAATTCTGCAAAACAAGCTTGAGCGCCCGGGCACCAGCCGGCAGCAAGTGGTATAAATAGAGCAACAGGTGGGTAATTTAATGAGACAAGGGGGCCCGCAACTAATGTTGTGGGAGACGCGACGTCACCCGCGCATCCTAATTACACGCATGCATCATCCGCCGGAGAGGCTGTGTCAACTTTTCCCAAAAAAAAAAATTAAACGGCTCCTAACGCAGTGCAACTTTTTCTCCTCTCATCGACCAAGCCACCCCCCTTCCCCCCCTCGGGATATTTTGTGCAATAAATTATTTGTGGGAGAGCGGGAGAGAGAGGGTACCGGTTTGAGAGCGCGTCGGGTGATTGTGTGCAGGCGGGGCAAGGCTCGGAAAGGTTCCGCCGGGCTTCAGCTGCTTAGGCGGAACGTTCTACTGCAAACTATCGCTGGGTGGTAAACCTCGATCATCATGTTTGGGGCCGAACGCAACATCACGCGAATCGTAATTGGTTATTTTGTTAATGGCTCCGGCCACGAAATTATCTGAGCGGCTTATGACCGTGAACGTTACTCCGCAATGCCGCTTGACGCAAAAAAAATATATTAGAAAATCAATCTGTTTTTCGTTAACTCTTAGGCGACTCGGATGTTGTGCGGCACGGTGGCGCGGTGAGTAGCGCTGCCGCCTCACAGCAAGAAGGTCCCGATTTCGAATCCCGGCTCGGGTGCCTTTCTGTGTGGAGTTTGCATGTGCTCCCCCTGTCCGTGTGGGGTTTCACCGGGTTCTCCGGTTTCCTCTCACAGTCCAAAGATATGCTGCTGCATTGGTTAATCGGCCTACTGACTAAATTGCTCCCCCGTGCCCTGTGATGGACTGGCGGCCCTTCTTGGGTATAGCCCTGCCTTACGCCCTGTGTCTGCCGGGATAGGCTCTGGCTCACCGCGACCCTGTACAGGATTAAGAGGTTTCTGATAATGAGATGACGAGACAATTGGGCTGTTTGGCTGGGCTGGGTGGTGGAGGGCTTAATGACACTAATTGGTCCGTTTTGCTAAATATATGTTTATTGCTGGCCATTCCTTTTTTTATTCAAACATACGATGCTAAATAATTCTGAAGCAACCCACATTTTAATGGTGTGGATAATTAGCTATTTTGAATCACTTTAATTGAGCACTTCGCAGAATGTTTTTATTTTCATTTTCCTGGAGTAATTAACGGCACGGTGATTAAACGGTGTCGTCATTTGTTGTGATTTGATTGAATTACGTTGAGTAATAACGCAGAGCCACGTGTGTGCGCATGCGCGTATGTGTGTCGACGAGCCTTCGACACTTCACGTGGCCTCAAGGTGCATATGGCCTGGCACAGGCGACGTGGTGACGTCACCGCCACTTAGTGGCGAAGGACGGTTGTTGTTGTTGATAAACAACTACGGGTTGCAGTCTCAAGTGAAAGTTCGCCGGTACAGTACGGCATACCGGTGTGAAAGTTGCCGAAGCATTCAATACAGTACAGGTGGAAAGGTTGATTGCGATACGACCGATAATACATTCGAGTACCATTCATCCCTGGTGTCCCAGGGTGGCAGGATGGAGCAGTGGTAACATCTGCGCCTTACAGGGAGAAGTCTTGCCCGGGGCAGTTTGGTTCCCTCTTCCGGGCGCCTTTCTGCTTGGAGTTTGTGTGTTCTCTCCCCCTCTTCTGCGTGGGTTTCCTCTCGGCTCTCCGGTTTTCTCCCACAACTAAAAAAAAACCGAATTAATGAATTGGCGGATTACATCATAATACGTGGGACGCAGTGTCTGGCAAATGTTGGCGCTGGCTAACCGCGTGGCTGCCTTCCCCCCCTCGCCCAAGCCTATCTGCAGTTTCCTTCTCGCCTCTGAGTCGTTCTAGCTTCGAATTAATACCTTTGAATGAATATGGGCCACACCTTAGAATTGCGTTATTATTATTTCTGCTCGTTGTATAAACATCTTCGCAATCCTGCGAGTGGTAAGCAATGTATTATTATCACTACTACAAGGAATCGTGGCAGACTTACGTTGAGTGAACTGCAGTTAAATAACTCTTCAGTATTTTTTATCAGAGCTGGGTGAAACACAATTACCAAGTCTTGTGAAACCGATAACGCAGAACAAATTTTATTGCTAGATTTTTGCATCGCATCATGTGATAAAAAAAAGTATATCTTGGCTGCCTTAATTCTCTACCGCATGATAGGATTGCAATCACAAAAAATTTGGCGAATAATTGGTGATTGAATATACAGCAACAATTGCAACCGTTGAAATATTGTTTATTGCTGTAAGAGATTCATATTTATCACACCAAAGCACCCCTCGCACCCTTAATATCACACCGTTAATAATTCATTGTTGTGATTTGCATAACTTACGTGATATAAGGAATTCATTAATTTTAATCTGTTTTATTTTCATTAAATGAGCAAAGAACGTGCCATATTTACCCTGGACGCAATTCATAAACCGCTAGCGGAATTATTTTACATTACAGCGCATTGCTATTAAATTCCGGGCATTGTGGTCGAGTTTTCGTCATTTGAATATTTTAGGGGTTTTTGGTTGCTGTATTTATTCATCCATTTGTGTTCATTAGGCAGGATCGCACCGGTCCTTTACGCGAATGTTCATGGCTATGGTGTTGATCCTTCCAAACGTGAATCTGGCTACCGCGACCTGCACAGCATGATATACTGTAATCTGTGATTGCTAATGGTAAGCATAATAATTTCAACGTGTAACGCGACGCTGCACTGCATTCCCTCGCTCGTGCAGAGAGAGAGAGGACGACTCGCAGAGAGCGAGAGGTTGAGTCGCAGAGAGAGAGAGCGAGAGGATGACTCAGATAGAGAAAGGATACCTCGCAGAGAGGATTATTCACAGAGAGATAGGATGACTTACAGAGGGATAGACGATGGGTCGCAGAGACAGGCCGACTCACACAGAGAGAAGGCGACTCTCACAGAGACAGAGTACGACTCACAGACAGAGGATGACTCGCAGAGAGAGGCACGAGTAGTTAACAAAAACAAGTTGGGAAAACAGCCAGCGCCAAATCCTGCCTGCCCCCCCCCGCCTCCCAAGCTGTCATTATATTGATCTAGCAGCAGGCCCCCCCAAACAATGATAATGTGAGTTCAAATGCCAGCTTGAGCCGGATCATCGTTCTAATTAAGAATAATAATTATCGTCACTTATTTTACCCAGGAGAGAACGCGCACAAGGACACTTTTTTTTCAGGAGGGTCTTGCTACGTTTGGATGTTCGGTCAACACCATTGACGGTTTGTGTGTTTAGTCGTGGAAAGAAAAGCGGGCAACCCGCGGGAGACCCGTGCAGAACAGGGGAAGAACATAAAGCAGTTGGTCTTTGGATGGACTGGTCCTTACCACTGGAATGTGGAAGGTCATCCAGACTGCCACACTTACGTGAGCAAGTGGTCCCTTTTCATATTGGCTTGACGCTCACAAATAATAATGACGATGTAATAATAATAATAGCATTTATATAGCGCCTTTCACCCGAGGGTCACAAAGCGCTGCACAGGGCTGTGGAGAGAACGGCATGTCAACAACGCGCCGCCGCGCATATTCATTCAAATTTAAAGAGAAAGAGAGAGAACGAATCAGAGGCTCGAGCAAACCGCAGAGAGGCAGGAAGGGGGAATGCAGCCACGCTGTTAGCCGGCGCCAACATTTGCCAGACACTGCGTCCTATGTATTATGATGTTATCAGCCGATTAATTGGTGTATTTTTAGTTACGCGAGGAAACC
>JAZEWU010000023.1:5692630-5718679 GCA_036362915.1 Geotria australis | reverse complement strand
AGAGAACACACGAACTCTGCACAGAAAGGTGCCCAAGGCGCGGAATCAAAGCATCTCGGGCAGGACCTTCTTTCCGTGAGGCGCGGATGTTACCACGTTTCGCCTCCCACGTTGGAGGCATCTTCAGGCGTTGAGTGCGCGCCTGAAGGCGTCGTGTCTCCGCGTACCACGTGTTCGCGTGGTACCTAACGCGACACATTCAACCGCACGCTCACCGCGTGAAGGTGCCTCCGTCGTGGGAGGCGAAACGTCGCGAAGAGGAGAGAAGGAGAGCCGCTCGGTGACGCGGCTCACCCCGAGATAACAGCTTTCAAAAGCAACCATCACGTAATCGAGCCGTGGAAACCTAAAACAGCCCGCTGCTGTTCTTTCTTGTCACTGGGGCTGGCGGTGGCGAGCGAAGCAGGAGCTGAGCCGATTCCATCCATCCGTCCATTGTCAGAAACCGCCTAATCCTGTACAGGGTCGCGGTGAGCCGGAGCTTATCCCGGCAGACACAGGGCGCAAGGCAAGGCGATACCCAGGATGGGACGCCGGTCCATCACAGGGCACTGAGGGCAATTTAGCCTGCAAGCCAATTAACCTATGCAGCAGCATGTTTTTGGACCGTGGGAGGAAACCGGGGTGCCTGCTGACCCGGTTTCTAAAGTTTTAAAGCAGCGACCGGAGCTTGTCAGTCCGTTGTGTCCCCCTTGCAGCCTGTGATGCAGTGTCCGATACGTTGTAACTTTTTTCCCGGGCGCATTTTCTGAATTTATGATTTGCTCGAATCATGTTTTATGCTCTATGGAGCATGCGAGGTGGGAGGGAGGGCAGACATCATCTGCGATGTGCGCTCAACATCGGCACGGGGAAATCGCGCGCTCGCATGCTAATCACACCGATGGATTTCTGGCCGGTATCGCTGCGGCAATCACAGCAAGAAGGTTCCCGGGTTCGAATCTCGGCTCGGGTGCCTTTCCGTGCGGAGTTTGCACGTCCTCCCCGTGCCCGCGTGGGTTTTGGGCCGGGCACTCCGGTTTCCTCCCACCCGTCCAAAGACATGCTGCCAGGTTAATTGTCCTACCGGGTAAAATAGCCCCAGGGGCCCTGCGACGGACTGGCGTCCCATCATCGGTAAACCTCTGCCTTGGCGCCCTGTGTCTGCCGGGTTAGGCTCCGGCTCACCGCGACCCTCTACAGGATTAAGCGGTTTCTGAAAATGGATGGACGGATGGATGGATTTCTGGCCCAGCCGCAGACTCCGGGTGAGCTGCATCGGGGGATGTTATCGGGCGAGCGCCCCTGGGGTTATCAGCCCGTGCGCTTATCTGTGAGCGGTGGCGGAGGGTATTCATGTTTGTCGCGCGCGAAGTTCGGTGTCGGAGCTCCGTGGGGGGCCGCGCGTTGTGCCCCCCTCTCCCTCGCGGGGACTTGATGGGGAGAAGACTGTGTTTGTCTTTAAGGAAGTGACGGCCATCTTAGGGGACGCTGGCAGATTTTTGCCGCTCTTAAGATTGCCAGTATCACGACCTTTCAGTGTATTCGAAGCAGCCTTAATCATTTAATTTTTGTTGCTTTGTTTTTTTTTTTCTGTCGTTGTTGACATGCCGTTCTTTCTGCGGCCCTTGTGCAGCGCTTTGTGACCCTCGGGTGAAAGGCGCTTTATAAAATGCTATTATTATTATTAATAATCAGCGGTACCGGCTGGTTGTAGTACAGCAAGCTGGCCTCACGTCACGGCGGACAGGGCTTGAGAGAAAAAAATCCTCGCCTTCCAAACGAAAATCTTTCGACCTCTGTGTGTGCCAAGGCTGCGTGTATTTTAACGTGCAGTATATTAACCGTTCCCATAGCCACCTCGAGATAAAATAAAACACTCGCGCGGCGCTGTCAGACTTTTTAGTCGTAGAGGAGAAAATATACGCTGGGGCAGCAAAGCCAGTCCATTAAATGATTTGACTTAACCCAGAAGCAAATGGCGATGCCCCGCAGCCACATTCCCAGCTGGGGATTTCAATGTCTTTACCATCCATCCATTTTCAGAAACCGCTTAATCCTATACAGGGTCGTGGTGAGCCGGAGCCTATCCGGGCAGACACAGGGCGCAAGGCAGGGGAACACCGAGGATGGGACGCCAGTCCATCGCAGGGCGCAATGTCTTTACCGGTTCGCTCAAATTCCTTAGGGAAACGATGCAGGGACTAGGATTGCTCTGGAGAGCCGCTCTTTCGGGATAGCCGCGTCGAGTGTTCCTCCCTCTCTCCTTCGCTCGGCTCGGCTATCGCGATTGAGCAGCTCTTATGAGCAACTCTCACGTACAGACGCCGTGAACATCGACATCACTACATGGGGTCGTTTTAGATGGTTATTTTTGCTTGTTTGTCTTTAATTCGTTTAATTTCTTATTTTTTATTTATCCACGTCGATTCGCGTGTTTGTCGTGTCACAGGAATCCCGTAAAGAGCTTGCACGCGCACTTGGCATTTTTTTCTACCGTAATAATAAACATCTATTTATCTAATAAACTACATAGACAGAGAGGGAGTTCACTTCCACGCCATGCCCGTCGCTTTCCCTTAAACCTCAGCGGCTGTAAATAAACACAAACTGTTCGCGCGGTTGTGTGGTACGGCCCAGGTCAGATTGTCTGCAGTTGTGGCTTTAGAAGCCAATTCTTCTAAACCGTGCAGTGTATAGCTCATCGGCTTGCGCGAGAGCTGTGTACGACTGTGCTGATATGGAATATTGATTTTCGAGACGTCCCATTAAACGCGTCGCGGAGATCGAGAAGAGGCTGGCGGAAGGGAACGCTCCCCGCTGTAACTCAGCGACGTCGTTAAAGGCCGAGTGAGAACAAGTTGGGGCAACGCAAGGCACTATCGCGCCACCGTAAGATTTTACGAACGCAGTGAGAAATCCCTAACCGCGGTCGTTCCCAAAACGGTTAGTAGGTGTGTAATGACCCACCCGGCATCGTGTCAGGATGTGCCGTCGGATGTACGGTGGCGCGGTGAGTAGCGCTGCCGCCTCACAGCAAGAAGGCCCCGTGTTCGAATCTCGGCTCGGATGCCCTTCTGTGCGGAGTTTGCTTGTTCTCGAGCAATTAATTGGTCGAAAACATCATAATAAATAGGAGGCGGTGTCTGGCGGGTTGGTGCCGGCTAACCACGTGGCTGCCTTCCCCCTCTCCAGCATCTGCGGTTTCCAGGCGCCTCCGAGTCGTTCTCTCTTCGAATGAATACCTTCGAAATTGAACGTATACGTGGCGCGCGTTTTACATTGTATTCATATTTTTACTGTTATTATTATCCGAGAGTAAAACGTTATTACAAATTGCCTGGAATGTGCTGCAATCTCCGTTACGCTCAGCTGTAAAAACCGCATCAAACACCGCGAGAGCCGTGGACAGAGAGCCACACTTTGGAAAATGGGGGAATATACCAGCGTGTGCCCAGTGGTTAGCGCACTGGGCTCCGAATCAAGCGACCCGAGTTCGAATCCCGGTCACGGCCAACACCAGTGACGATTTTCTGAACAGGTCCTGGGTCTCCCCTAGGTCGACTAAGCCTCAAATGAGTACCTAGTGCGGTGTGTAAAGATCGCCACTGGGGAGACAAAGACGGCCGGGCGTGGTGCTGGTCACTCACCCCCTCGTGTGCCGTGTCCACCTTCATAGGTGCTACTCGCAAACGGCACTTGCCCCCACAGTCCGTTAAGGCTATACGGGGGATCTTTCTGTGAATATGTGCGTGTGGTGCTCCGTGAACGAGTATGGCTTCTGACTGTCAAGTGTGCTGCCTGTTTGCATGCGTGTGTCGAACGTGGTCCTGGCCACCCACCACCTCGTGTGCCCTGTCGGCCTGCATAGGTTGCTCGCTAACGGCATTTGACCCCTACAGTCTGTTAAGGTTATACGAGGTGATCTTTGTCGTTGTTGTGTGCTCCTGTGTAATTCGTATGTGTGTCGGTGTAGATTGCCTATTGTAGTGACAGTGTCAATGTGTGTGTGTGTACAGTGCCGTGTCGACCTTCATAGGTGCTGCTCGCTAACGGCACTTGCCCCAACAGTCTGTTAAGGCTATACGGGGGTATTTGTCTTTATCTTTGACTGCATGATGCATCGGCCACGTTCGTGCGATGACCGAACGAGCGAGTGCTCTTTTAACACGTGTGTGTCTGTTGACTGTGTGTGTGTGTAAGGCACGGCGGCGTAGTGGGTAGCGCTGCCGCCTCACAGCAAAGAAAGCCCCCGGGTTCGAATCTCGGCTCGGGGGGAGCCTTTCTGTGTGGAGTTTCCATGTTCTCCCCGTGTCCGCGTGGGTTTTCGCCGGGCACTCCGGTTTCCTCCCACCCGTCCTTACGCCCACCAAATTCCACCCGGTTCTCCGCGACCCCGGCTCGGAAAAAGCTCTTCATTTCTGGGTGGGGCAGACCGGCTTTTTTTTGTGTTCCTCGCCACCACGCACATGACAAGCCACACATTTCACAGGTCACCGAGAGGGTGGGACGGATCGGCCAGTCGAAACGGGGGGTTAAAATGACAGCGGGACGGAGACGGAGCGAGACCGACGGTCCTCTGTTAAGACGACAGCCCTAGCTGGCCCGATGGAAGAATTAATTTATGGCAGGGTTGGGGAAGATGGGGGTTGCGCAATAGAGGAAGATGGAATGCTGCATTGGAGGCATCAGAACCGAGGGGTCAGGGTCACGGAGAGACTGGTGGGGGGCAATCACGACCGTGACCCCTGGTCTCTGCGGGGCTGAACGTTGGCGTTCACCGAAGCAGGCCGTCTCGCCAGGGGAAGGTTCTGAGACTTCGGAGGAGCCCAAGCCTGCTAGTATTAATGTACAATCCCCGGCCAAAGCCCCGCGCAGCAATGATAATAATACGATTCATACCAGCCGGAGCCTATCCCGGCAGACACAGGGCGCAAGGCAGGGCTATACCCAGGATGGGACGCCAGTCCATCGCAGGGCACCTGGGGTAATGTTCAGAGTAGGCCAATTAACCTAACAGCATGTCTTTGGACGGGTGGGAGGAAACCGGAGTGCCCGGCGAAAACCCGCGCGGACACGGGGAGAACGGGCAAACTCCACGGAGAAAGGCACCCGAGTCGAGATTCGAACCCGGGTCCTTCTGGCTGTGAGGCGGCAGCGATACCCACTGCGCCATCGTGCCGCCCCACGATTCTTACCGCGCCGCGTAAACATATATGTTCCTTCGACGTCAAAGGTGTTCGAAGAGAGAGCGCTTTCGGAGGCGCGAGCAAACCGCAGAGGTGGTGGGAAGGCAGACGCGCGGTTAGCCGGTGAGCAGGCCTGTATTTAGCCCTGCATGATGCCCGCCAGTGTTGATGCTGATGCCAAGGTGTTGTGAGCTTTGGGAGAAAGGCGCTTGAAAAAAATGTCTTCTTTTTTTCGATTCTTGGAAGCGTGATGGTTATATGACAGTTTCCCATTTCTTTACACAATTCTTTCCATTTTTATTTAACTCTGCAAGGTCTTTTGAGTTGCAGAGGTTGGGTAGTAGAGCACAGACAAGGCAGTGCTCCATAGCATGGTGTGCTTCTCCACATTCACAGGTGGTTGGGCCGATCTTGTAGCCCCATCTGACAAAAGCAGCTTTTGATCGTCCCGTTCTAGTTCTCAGGCGGGTGAGTGTCTTCCATTGAATCCATGGTGCTTCTGAGCCAGGAGGGAGGTCTTCAGCAGGGGGGATTCCAATGCCATTTGGAGGAGGTTCACTCTCAAGCTTTTTTCAGGTTGAAGCCGAGCTGATAAAAATGTCAATTATCATTATTATTGTACCGATGGTTTTCACGGCTCGATGCACGATGGTTACTTCACAAAGATGTTCTTTCGGGGTAGCCGTGCCGAGCGCTCCCTCTCGTCGGTTAGTTCGTTTCGTTCGTGCGTGTGTCGTATCGCAAAAATCCCGCTTCCAGAGCTTGCAAGCTCACTGGGTATATTCTGCCGTAACAATGAACGTCGATCTTTATAATTCGTGGTCAGGACGCCATTGCTGAGGATGCCACCAATCGCCGACTGACACCCATCTCTCTGCTCCCCCCCCCGGTGTGTCCCTCTGCGCCCACCTGCATCACCGTTGTGTCCGTGTGTCTCCTTCTCTCCTTACATCCCTCTCTGCCGCAACCTGCATTCCCCCCCGCGTCTCGTCCCGACAAATCCCCGGCTGCGTATCCTCCTCCACGTGGCCCCGAGCAGCAGCCACGGAGGCCGTTTTCCTGCCCGCCGTCCTCCCGGCGCCCACCTCCGCCATGGTGTTGCCGGCTCCGGACCGCTGCCACGTGTGCCTCTTCACGGCGCTGATCGTGAGCAGCATGGCGCTGCTCGACGCCTACCTGGTGGAGCAGAACACGGGCCCGCGCAAGATCGGCGTCTGCATAATGCTGCTGGTGGGCGACGTGTGCTTCGTGGTGGTGCTGCGCTACGTCGCCGTGTGGGTGGGAGCCGAGGTGCGCACGGCCCGGCGAGGCTACGCGATGGTGCTGTGGTTCGTCTACGTGTTCGTGCTGGAGATCAAGCTCTACTTCGTGTTCCACAACTACAAGGCGGAGCGCGCGGGCCACGCGGCGGCGGCCGCGGCCGTGGACGCGACGGCGCGCAAGGTGCTCACCCTGTTGCTGTCCGTCTGCGTGCCGGCGCTGTACGTGGCGCTGGTCGCCGTGGACTACATGGGCTACCTGCGCGCCTTCTGGCGCAAGGAGGACCTGCGCAGCCGCATCTTCTGGGTCGTGGTGGACCTGCTGGACGTGCTGGACGTGCAGGCCAACCTGTGGGAGCCCACGCAGCGCACGGCCGTGCCCGCCTGGGCCGAGGGACTCACCTTCTTCTACTGCTACGTGGTGCTGCTCGTGCTGCCGTGCGTGTCGCTGAGCGAGATCAGCATGCAGGGCGAGCACATCGCGCCGCACCGCATGCTGCTCTACCCCATCCTGAGCCTGGTGACCATCAACGTGGTCACCATCCTGGTGCGCCTCGTCAACATCCTCCTGTACCGCGACGCGCGCGTCTCGGCCATCTTCCTGGGCAAGAACGTGCTGGCCATCGTCATGAAATCGGCCACCTTCGTGGGCTACCACCGCCAGGTGCACAGGAACGCTCCGCCGCCGCCGCAGCTGCCGCAGCCGCAGCCCCCCGCGCCGCCGCCGCTGCCTCCGCCCGGCATAGCGCCGCCGGGTCTGGCCATCGAGCTGCAGCACAACTCGATGGTACATCACCACCACCACCAGCACCAGCAACAGCAGCACAGGGCCCACGGCGTAGCGCGGCAGCAGAGCCTGCCCGAGATGCACAGTCCCATCGGGGAGATCGACACGTGAGAGGGGGGGCCTCGGCGGCGGCGGCGGCGGCGGCCGAGGGACGCCGGAGACGCGGCCGGTGGCGGGTTTTGGCCGCTGGGTTGTGCGGCCGCTCTGTTGGGAGTTTGTCGCGAAGGTGCCAGGAAGCTTGTACGGGAGTTGGTTGTGCTCATACGGGAGATCGGGTTGGTTGGGCAGAGGAGGAACGCTGGCGTTGGTCGGCGGGCGAAACCGTCCTCGGAATTTTGTCACGAATGCTGCAGTTGGTGGATGCGGGGGACTTGATAATGACGATAGCATTTATAGAGCGCCTTTCACCCGAGGGTCGCAAAGCGCTGCACAAGTCTGTGGAGAGAACGGCATGGATGGTAACGATGATGATGTCGGCACAACTGCCGATGGACTCACGGACATGACTTGTTGACGATGATCGTGATGATGATGTTGATGGTCATCGTCGCTGCTCGACAACTGACGGAACCGTGATGCGGACAGGAGCGAGACCGGAACCAACCGCGAGATACGGGGGGCATCGTAACCACCACACGAACGGAGAAATTCCGTCACGAGGCCGATAGTTTATTTAAATTAGCAAGCGCGGTACGAGTGAATATGTCGTGTGCCGAGCGAGGCGCTGGGACCCGTGCGTCCATCTGTAGGCTCCGGCCTGCAAACCAAGCTGGCCCTGGTGTCGAACCTTACCGCGGAGCGCTCACGGGCAGAGGCTGCCGCGGTCCGTCGCATCGCCTCGGTGTCATGGTCCAGCTGCCGCTGAAAAAGGGAGAAACGTAGAACATAGTGAGAAGGTTTGACGGAGAAAATGATGGAAGCTCGTGGGGGAGTTCTCATTGGAAGTTTGAGGTTTGCTGCTGTTGGGCACCGATCTTGGCGCCCGAGACGGAACCGGTTTGTCAATCGCTGTTTACATGTTGTACGTGACACATTTTCTATGTGCAAACATTTCTGCTTAACGTCAGAAGTAATGCTAATGGATATGACTCTCGCAGCAACCTGTAATAAAATTAAAACGTTTTGGATATTTCACAAACGGGGAGGAAAGGGGGGGATGGTTTGGATGTTTTTTGTATCGCTCACAGATGCGCTTTTACCTCACAACGCGGTGTTGCGTGCACTTCGATTTTTATTGTCATCATGTGTTCCTGAAGTGTGCAGGTTTTAACGGCGGTCAAATTAACACGTGGAGTATTGACACCCCCACCCCCTCGCCCCTCACCTCCCCAGCTCAATCCCTTTTTCTAATTTTATTTATTACTTTTTTGCCAATGAAAATAACCAAACGTAAGTTGAAACACGCCCTTAAACAAATCGTTAACAGAGAGGAGTTGTTGCTGTGATTACACGACGAAATGTTGAGCTCACTTCGAAGAAAAAAATGTGAATTAAGTATTTATACGTGTATAAATACTTTTCTTTATTGTATTTCTATGACGTGGTTTCTTGATATAATAAAGCTCAAATATTTTACTCTGCAAGCGATTCTTTTAAAGGAAAGGAAAGTAGAATCGTAAATTCTCCACAGCTGATATAGGTGTTCTCGGCTCGATGTGTGATAATAATTGCTATTAAGAGATGCTCTATCCGGATAGCCGTGTCGAGCGTTACACCTCTCCCTCCGCTTAACCCTGTACAGGGTTGCGGTGAGCCAGAGCCTATCCCGGCAGACATAGGGCACAAAGCAGGGCTATACTCCTGATAGAACGCTAGTCCGTCACAGAGAACCGGGTGCAATTTAGTCCGGAGACCAATTAATCTATGCAGCAGCATGTCTTTGGACTGTGGGAGGAAACTGGAGTGCCCGGCCAAAACCCACGCGGACACGGGGAAAACATGCAAACTCCACACAGAAAGGCACCCGAGCCGAGATTCGAACTCGGGCCCTTGTTGTTGTGAGTGCGGCAGCGCTTCTCATCGGGCGGCCGCGCCGCCCCGTTATAAATTATATTTATTATTATTATTAATAAGGGCGGCACGGTGGCGTAGTGGGTAGCGCTTCCGCCTCACAGCAAGAAGGTCCCGGGTTCGAATCTCGGCTCGGGGTGCCTTTCTGTGTGGAGTTTGCATGTTCTCCCCGTGTCCGCGTGGGTTTTCGCCGGGCACTCCGGTTTCCTCCCACCGTCCAAAGACATGCTGCCAGGTTAATTGGTGTACTGGCTAAATTTCCCCAGGCGCCTTGCGATGGACTGGCGTCCCATCCTTGGTGTTCCCCTGCCTTGCGCCCTGTGTCTGCCGGGATAGGCTCCGGCTCACCGCGACCCTGTATTGGATTAAGCGGTTTCTGAAAATGAATGAATTATTATTAATAATAATAGTAGCATTTTATATAGCGCCTTTCACCCGAAGGTCACAAAGCGCTGCACAAGGGCCGCGAAGAGAACGGCATGTCAACATCGAAAGAAAAAAACAACCAATAAAAACCAAAGCAACAAAAAATAAATGATTAAGGCTGCTTCGAATATACCGAAAGGTCGTGAAACTAGGCATTTTAAAAGCACTTTACGGTTTAAGAGTTCCTTTCACGAGCTTCTGATGCAGGCGCGTCGCAGCCGCGGGTGTTGCAGGAAAAAGTGGGGAGGATGGAATCATGTTTCTGTGAAAGTGCGGGTGTCGCAACACCCGCGGCTGCGACGCGCCTGTTCTGACGCCTCTAGCGTGAGCCGGCGCCAATCAGCCAGTTTCTCCCACGCCACCACCTGCGATGAAGGGACGGCGCATTCACGCAGCGAGGAACAACTCCGCCTCCCCGCTTCTCTCTCTCTCTCTCTACAATCAGAAGGTGAGACCGCGGGCAACGTTTAATCCAGCTGTGCCGCGTTTGTCCGGACGTAGGAATTAATGTATCCCGCTTGGAGGCTCGAAATGCCAAATGGCTTCACGGTGGGATGGAAGCTCGCACGCTGGCTGCCTCCATGGCGACCGTTTATTTTGTGTTTTACCTCCTCCCCGTGGTGGGGATTGAATCGACGGGACTGACCGGTATAACGATAACAGGGGATCAAGGTAGAAGCGTTCACGTCGTGATCCCTGTCAGGTAATACTTGGGTATTACCTGCAGATTCTACCAAACACTTCGAAGCCGAGCTGAAATACAACGATGTCCAGAAGCTCAACAGATGCCAGAAGCCCCTCAGTCTGGAGCAAGATGAGAGTCCAATGCCCGCCTTTAAGGCCAGCACTGACTATAATCTCTAAATGTTGAAGGGCTGTCTGCAACTAAAGAATAACTTGTTGCAATGGGAAACTGTCATATAAACATCACGCTTTGAAACATCGAATCGAATTCGAATTCGAACGATGACATAATACATTCCCGGCTCGGGTGCCTTTGTGTGTGGAGTTTGCATGTTCTCCCCCCGTGTCCGCGTGAGTTTTTCGCCGGGCACTCCGGTTTCATCCCACCGTCCAAAGACACGCTGCTGCATAGGTGAATCGGCCTGCGGACTAAATTGCCCCCGGTGCCCTTTGATGGACTGGCGTCCCATCCTGGGTATAGCCCTACCTTGAGCCCTGTGTCTGCAGGGATAGTCTCCGACTCACCGCCACTCTGTACAGGATTAAGCGGTTCTGACAATAGATGGATGGACAAAACAACACATTCTAACGTGCACATATCCATTCAATTTCGAAGGTGTTCATTCGAAGAGAGAACGACTCATGCGCGATTGTAACCTGGTGGGGGGGGAAAGGCAATATCATCGCTTCGTCTACTGCACGGACGTTCTCTCCTGGACGCTGTTCCGTTCCTCTGCGTTTTGGTGAGAATTTGTTTAAATCGTAAATAACGGCGTCAAACGCGCCACGGTGCGACTCGTGCACCGCGAGTGTGGGAATAGATTTCAATCAATGCCTTGTTACGTGTTTCGGGTCTGCAATGGGACAAACTAAAAGCTGCTCCTCTTAATTTTGGCCGCGACCCCTCACGTTACACACAGAGGCCCCACCTTGTCTTTATAAACGCTCGCCTAGGCTGACGAGCTAAGTTTATGAACATTTATAAATGCGCTTTGCCAAAATGTAATAAGGACTCGTGATGATATGATGGTCACTCTCTAAATCTGGCATGGTGCGAGTTAAAATAACAGTTTGGGGGAGGGCCTTGGTTTGACTTCGCCCATCATCGTTCGGCGGTCGTTAAACAGGTACTAATTTAAAGGGATGTAAACAGTGATTACTGCCATCCCGAAAGAACATCTTTGAAAAGCAACCATCATTAACCGAGCCGTGAAAATCTACATCAGTACAAATGATCTACACAGTCTCATCTGAATAATATTCGGCTGGTATCTCCCCCCGGTATACAACTGTTCCCTCCGGTCTTAATTCACTTGAGTTATTGCCAAGAGCACCGTGAATGAAGGCAGCAGCGCCCGCATGCTAATGCCAAGTGCACGTATCCACATTCACTCTCCTTTGGGGCATGAAAGAGTGGTTTGGCTTCCTTAATGCGAAATTGCTTTGGGTTCTCTAATATGTTTTCGTGGAAAGGTCATTTGAGAGCGAGTACATTTGAGACTGGCACCTTCAATTATATCTCTGGCTCGTGCCACGATAAAACTTGTTTTCTAACCTTTATAATAATGGCAAAATTGCTAATCGGGTTCACTTATGGCATTTAACTCTTTCGTGCCAGATGGCGTAATGGAAGGAACTGTTAAGCTAGGTAGCTCGTTTTAACAGTTGTCCAGCGAGGAGGGGTAAGAAAGTTACAACGGCTCGGGGCACCGTGGGCAATTTAGTTAGGAAAATTAACCTAGGCAGCAAGTATTTGCATTGCCTAGGTAAACATCGTGTGTGATATAAACATTACATTCTACCGCTTAATCCTGTACATGTTAGCCGAAGCCTATCCCGGTAGACAGGCATGGGAGCACGGAGGATGGGACGCCAGTCCATCTCAGGGCGCCTGGGGAAATGTAGTCCATCCATCCATTTTCATTCATTCATTCATTTTCAGAAACCGCTTAATCCTATACAGGGTCGCGGTGAGCCGGAGCCTATCCCGGCAGACACAGGGCGCAAGGCAGGGGAACACCAAGGATGGGACGCCAGTCCATCGCAGGGCGCCTGGCGAAATTTAGTCAGTACGACAATTAACCTGGCAGCATGTCTTTGGACGGTGGGAGGAAACCGGAGTGTATGATTCAATTCAACTGCATTTGTCAACTCTACCATATGTACAGGACATACAGAGAAGCTAAATACCGTTTCTCTCGAAACAAAGTTCGAAGAAAATATTATCGCCGCATTAAAACATATCAAATTAGGAGCAAACGCACCGCAACCCTCCTGATAATTACACCAAACTCGCGTCGCATCAGCGTTAGTTGCTGCCGTAACCGGGGAACATTGAGCTAATTAATCCGCCGTTACTTATGTCCACACCAGATGGCCAATCTACAGAGGGGCCGTCGCGTCGAGAGTAAACATCGTAAAGGAGGAACGCCGCGTTTGTGAGCACGTGCCAGCGTATCCCTGGCGAGGCCGCGATCCGCTCCAGTTTAACGGCTCGCGGTGTCATTCCCAGAGGGTGCTTTAATTATCGGACAGAACCGCTCTCAGCAGAAGAGTGGCCCGTGGGTGAGTTAACAAAATCGCCACGTGACCCAAGGGGGGCCCGCAATGGCACCTTGGCTTGGCAGCTGCTAAATCCAGGTGTCAACGTGTGAGTGGCAATGCAATGAAAACGTCGTTAGGAAAAATTAATAATTGCAATACCGCTGCCGCGCCTTAAAGGGAGCCGTAAAGTAATGCGGCATGATTTACTGATTGCGCGCAGGTTATGTGTTAATTAACATGAATCACCGTGTGAGTGCCCGCGTATAGGTGCTCGCTAACGGCACTTGCCCCTACAGTCTGTTAAGGCTATACGGGGGATATTTGTCTTTGTTTTGTGTGCCCGCGTTCGCGTGCCCGTTACGTGTGCTTGTGTGTGTGATGCTTGCTAACGGCTTCCTTCTAAGACTATAATCTCCGCATTTTTATCAAAGCAAACTTTTACAGCAGCAATTGATGGGACTTGAGACGGAATTAATAGAGGCTGCCTGCATAATAGGGCACATTACATAATGGGCAGTTGTTCGCTCCTAATTAGAAGATTGTGGGAAATAGGCTGTCTATTAATTTCACTCGAAAATCGTCACCGCACGGATAGATCGTTGAGTGGTGCAGGAATGTGGCCCCGGCTCCACGCGTCAAAGTTATTTGACGGCAATAAGGCAACACTTTCTGAGGCTGCAAGGGAACAAAACCTGACAGCCGCGGAGGTGAATTGGCAAATTGATTTGGGAAATTGGAGCGAGGAATAAAAGGGTAGGAATTAATAGAAGGCGCTCTGATTGCCGTGCTGGGATGATTGGAATGCCACACGGGGTCATTCATTTCCCCTTATTAATGGCATGATTGTAGGAGCACGTGCAGAGCTCCTAATTGCTGTATATAGATACAGCAGGGTATTCAATAAGGCCATGCAATTTGGCACAACAGAGAAAATTGAAAAGAGTCTTGATTGCACACTGTTTTAAAGGAAGTGTGCCTTTCATTGATAAGTGCTGTATATTAGAGAACAGATTGCATCTTAATTTAGGCTTGAAAGGAACACAATCGGAGGCCATTTAAGAGAAGGACATTACTTTTCAATGGAGAGGTATGTGAAGTGGCGTGCAGAGAGCCACACAGCTGTGTATTATTTTACTGGATTGTATCCGAGTCCTGTGCCTTTTTATAACGTTGGATTGTTTACATCCACGCATTATCCACAGCTATGGAGAGCGATTCTCAATTTCACCGGCAGTGAACTGTGGTTATAAGTGTTACTGTGATGGTTAATGTAATCAGCAGTATCAGTCCTTCATAGTGAGGCTCTGTTTATGAGTTCAGGGGAGCGTCCGTGCCGTGTTCCGCCATTCCGAGTCCCCTGATGATGCTGAGTGTAACCTCAGCAAAACGTCGGTACCATCTTATAAGGTAAGTGATGCATGTGCTCGCTCGTTTGCTCCAACATATCGACGGGTGCACTTCACTTACTCACCTCTTTTCACATGACCTAAACTCATAAACAGAGTCTCACTATGAATAACATTGGTCATGAAAGCCTACGAGTTAATTTTAGTATCAGTCCTTGCTTAATGTCACAGCGTTTTGTTGTGTCGCCAGGAATCCCGCACACAAAGCTTGCAAGCTCGCAGGGTAGTTTCTGCTGTGATAATAAACATCCATCTTAATCCTCTGGAGGGATAAGGTGAACTGGAGCGGCAGGGTGGCGCAGTGGTAACATCTGCGCCTCGCAGCACCTTTCTATGTAGAGTTTGCGTATTTCTCCCCCTGTTCTGCGTGGGTTTCCTCCGGGTTCTCCGGTTTCCTCCAACAACTAAAAACAAAAACACTCGTTAATTATTTGGCCGATAACATCATAATATATAGGCAGCAGTGTGTGGCAATAAGGCGCCGGCAAAACCGCCTGGCTGCCTCCTCTGCCTCTCTGCGCTTTCCTCGCTACGCCTCTGAGTCGTTCTCTCGTCGAATGAGTGCCTTCGACAGTGAATGAATATGTGCGCGTTATAAATGTTACACTATTATTATTATTTATTATGTCTGCAGACACATGGCACAAGGCAATGCTATAACCATGATGGGACGCCAGTCCATCGCAGGGCACCGGGGGGCAGTTTATTCAGCAGGTCAATAAACCAAAGCAGTAGCGTCGCTTTGAACTGTGGAAGGAAACCGGAGTACCCGGCGAAAACCCACCGGGACACGGGGAGAACATGCAGACTCCACATAGAAAGGTGGCACCCCAGCCCGGAATCAAACCGTACCGCGACGCTCCCTAACAAAACACACTGGACGGGGCTCTGTAGAGATCGATATAGCGGCCTCTAGTGGAGGCCTTTCCCCTAGGACTACTGATGCGGCTCAATGCTGTCGTGTCAGGATGTTGGCTCTCTTCCTACCTGCGCCTTCACGGGAACATTTATTCCTTCCTTTGGCTTGTACTGTTGGTGCGGGTCAGTGGTGTCGTGCCGGGATGTTGGCTTTCTCGCTCTCTTCCGATCTGCGTCTGCTCGGGAACATCTGTTCCCTCCTTGCTCGTTTATTGTAAAATTATTGTTATTTTTTCTGCCGTCTTTATGTCCTATAATTTATCGCTATTGCTGCACTCTCAGTTGATCTGTCTTGACGTTGTTGACATGCCGTTCTCTCCACAGCCCTGTGCAGCGCTTTGTGATCCTCAGGTGAAAGGCGCTCTATAAATGCTATTATTATATTATTATTAGCGTGAGCAAGACATTTCACGGGCTGCGCTTTTACACGTTTGAGATAACGCTTGGGAAACCAGGCGGGCGTTGCCGTCTCGGCTTTGCTGAGAGAGTTACACCGCAGCTCTGCGGACTTCATCACGTGGGGGTCATTCGCCGACATGACGTGGAATCCCCCCCCCACCCCCCATGCTGACAGATGTGATTCCCACAAGGACACTCGTGACGTGCCAGACGACTTGACTCGATAGTGTTGAATGTAATCGTTGGCTAAAATCACCCCAACTGGTGTACTATGGAGCCTTCTGGTTGAGTCGCAAGCGAGCGAGCGCTCGGATCGATGGTCAGTTGGAACGTCTGATGCATTGCGGGAATCCCGCATCCAGAGCTTGCAAGTGTTAGAGATACGAGCCACAGTCTTAGAGACAGGAGTCAGTGTTAGAGATAGGAGCCACAGTCTTAGAGATAGGAGTCAGTGTTAGAGATAGGAGCAAGTGTTAGAGATAGGAGCAAATGTTCTATCGCAGGAATCCCGCATCCAAACCTTGCCAGTGTTAGAGATTGGAGCCAGTCTTAGAGACAGGAGTCAGTGTTAGAGATCGGAGCCAGTCTTAGAGACAGGAGTCAGTGTTAGAGATAGGAGCAAATGGCCCAGCTCTATATAACCAGATATATAGACAGATGTGTATTATTACAGCAGAATATATTGTAGTGAGCTTCCAAGCTCTGGATGCGGGATTCCTGCCTGCGATACAAATAACGTGCGAACAAACCAACATAAACAAGCTATGAAATCACAAGGTAATACAACGAATTTAACAAATTTACAGCGTTAAATCGTGCAGAGATAAAACTTTAGCCGTAATCATAAGGTAAACAATAACAAGACACAGTGTTTCTCCAGACAAAAAGGTTAAAGTCTTCCAATAAATTACCAAGAGACTAAGTAGTGCAAAAATGAAACAGTGGGATGGGAATACATTGAAGAAGCTTGTTGCATAATCCAATGAAAAAGCATATGCAGCCCTTTAAAACACCTGAGTCTCTGTGTATCTGTATGAGTCTATGCATGTCTATGAGTCGACATGTATCTCTACGTGTCTCCATATATCTCTACGAATCTCTATGCATCTCTGTGTATCTTTAGGAGTCTCCGTGTATCTGCATAGCTATACTTTTGTACAATTGCAGCGAGGCAGAAATGTTGATTCTAATTGGGATCTATCAGGCGGCAGTCTGGGCAATGGCGCTTCTTCACAGCGATGAGAACACAGAGGCTGCTTTTTGCATTGGGTAATTGGACTTACATACCTTTTTCACATGACCTAAACTCATAAACAGAGCTTCAACTATGGATAACATTGGTCATGAAAGCCTACGAGTTGCTGTTGTTGCCAAGGCACAGATGCCATCTGCACCCCTAGATGGATGAACACCCCCCCACACACACCGCCCGCCCGCTTAACGTGCCAGGGGACCCGAGACACACGACCCACGGAGCACAGCTTGTTTAATTCGGTCGAAATTTGAAACGCTCCATCGGTAACGAGGACTCTGAGAGTAATAACCGCGACGATAAGATTTTATATATATTCCCTTCCGTTTATTGTGATAGAGTCTCCATGTTGCGGCGTCGGGGTTTTTTTTTACTTTCTTTAAAACGCGATGCGTTAGGAAGATTTTTTTTTTTTTAAATGCTCTCAAGTTAATTTATGGACTCGAGTCGTTTGCGTTTGGTTAGAGTCGATTAGAAAACAATGCTGTTTCCGCAATCGAAAAACAAGTGTTTGGATATATTGGATGCCGCCGTATTTCTTACATATTCTGCCGCATTAATGGATAGACCGCGATTAGTCGATTGGTAGGTCGAGCGGATGGGGCAAAGTGTGGGTATTCCCCCACCTCTTTTAAGACGTTTAACCAGCGTGGAATAGTAGACCTAAGCCCCTCTATAGAGAGAGCTCTCTAATGCTTCTCCATAACAGAGGTGTTCCCCCAGCACTGTCATTAGAAAGCAATTGTAGGGCTCCACCTTTACCTTTGATTTTCATCCTATAAAACAAGACTTCCTTTCGCACCTACTCACCGCACGGTGGCGGGGTGAGTAGTGCTGCCGCCTCATAGCAAGAAGGCCCTGGGTTCGAATACCGGCTCGGGTATATTTCTGTGTGGAGTTTGCATGTTCTCCCCGTGTCCGCGTGGGTTTTCACCGGCACTCCGGTTTCCTCCCACAGTCCAAATACACGCTGCGGCATACGTTAATTTTCCTGATGATTAAATCGCCCTCGGTGCCTTCCGATGAACTGGAGTCTCAACCTAGGGATAGTCCTGCCTTGCGCCCTGTGTCTGCCGGGATGGGCTGCGGCTCACCGAAACCCTGTACAGGATTATGCGTTGTCTGACATTGGATGGATGAATGCAACCGGTGTCGCAACCGCGGGTGTTGCAGGATAAAGTGGGGGGGATGGAATCATGTTTCTGTGAAAATGCGGGTGTCGCACGTGGTTCACGGCACGCGCTTTTTGTCGCTCAGACGATGCTAAATCCTGCTTAAATACGAATGTATCTGGTTCGAATTTGATTCGATTCTTCGAAGCGTGATGGTTATTTGACAGTTTCCCATTGCAACCAGTTCTTCTTTAGTTGCAGACAGCCCTTCAACATTTAGAGATATAAATAGTCGGTGCTGGCCTTAAAGGCGGCGTGCATTGGCCTCTCTTCTTGCAGCGCTTTGTGACCCTCGGGTGAAAGGCGCTATATAAATGCTATTATTATTATTATCTGTTGAGCTTCTGGACATCGTTGTCTTTCAGCTCCTCGGCTTCGAAGTGTTTGGTAGAATTTACAGGTAGTACCGAGTATTACTTGACAGGGTCGCGACGTGAACGCTTCTACCTTAATCCCCATGTATCTGGTAAAAAAACAAAAACAAAGAGACTCGTTACGAGTAATAGTTCGCTGGCTGGAAAGAGCGCTCCCTCGGATGATCGGTCAGGCGCGAATGTGGAGCTACTACGATCTCCGGGGCGAGCACGTCTTCCGCACCGAATCCCGCGTTGATGAAGCACATCTATCCGAGAGACGTCAAATACGTTCCTTGAGTCATTTAGTTGCTGATAGTGGGATCCTGAGAGATTGATGGCCGGGCATCGCAGCAGGTCGTGCTGAGGAGAGGGAGGAGGGAAGAGGGAAGGTGAAAGATTACCGGAACGCGGAGAACAGAGAGAAGACGGACGGAGGGATTGATAGGTAGATGATGATTATTATAGCGGGGAATGCCCAGTGAGCTTGCAAGCTCTGGAGGCGGTATTCATGCCGTAGAACCACTGGCTCCGATCTCTAACACTTGCTCTTATCTCTAACACTGGATACTATCTCTAACACGGACTCCTATCTCTAACAAGAAGGAAAAAAACAGGGAAGACAAATCATGCGTACGCATACATTCTGTCTTACATTACATGATAATACTATATTATATAAAGTCTATTTATAACGCGCACATATTCATTCGATTTCGAAGGTATTCATTCGAAGAGAGAGAACGACTGAGAGGTGTGAAAAAACCGCAGAGAGGTGGAGGTGTGGGGATTAGTCAGCCGCGCAGTAAGCCGGCGCCTACCTTCCAGACACTGTGTCCATATCCATCACCACGTTATTATAAGGTAAGTCCCCGATAGCGGCACAACATCCCCCGAGAGTTCGGTTCATATCGGATCGTTTATACGAAAACGTTATCATGCTCCGCGCGTCACAGGCATACGGAGCCGATGCATTAGCGCTCGCAGCCTTAGTTGGGGAGCGTTAATAGAGAGCGCGATCAGCCGATATAGGCTTTGACTGACTTTGGGCAATTATAGAGGTATTGACCGGGGCCGTGTTAGCCGGACATGGCTGGCAGGCACCTGCAAGCCACTCTTTAGGGTCACGTTTAGGGGCTCATGCATGAATCATCCTGTGAGAGACCTCCACCGAAAGGGCCATGAGGTGCCCCATACAAATGATTTGCTGCACAGCAGCAATCCGCTTCGAGACCTATTCGCGCACAATCTCCAACGGGAAGTGGGGGTTTTGTGTGCCTCTCACGGAAATACAGTACGGTGAAACCTCGATTTAACGGACGAGTAGGGGGAGGGGGGGGGTATTCAGATAGCTGTAAATTCGTATAATTGGCAGAAATGGTTGAAGACCCCCCCACTTTGAGTTGATTGTGGTGGCTTTTTTTTTTACAATATTTTACCATTGCTGGTCAGTAGAGCTTGGTGATGGGGCAAGACCATTTGAAATAATATCTCAACACTGATTTTATTCGTGGCCTGGGATTGAACTCAGGTCACTGGGCTCATAGTCAAAAGTACACCAACCACTGCTTCCTCCTATGCCGTTAAACCTTTAACCGCCTAATAGGGGGGGAAATGTGTGCGGAAGTACGTTAAATCCGGATTTTTATATGACCATCTTATTATGCAGAGTAATGACCATATCTTATAACAACTATATATTATGAACACCATTAAACAGAGTAATACATGCATCTATTATTATTATTATCTAATAGCAGCAGTAAAAACACTAAAAGAAAGAAATATGTTCTACATTATTTTCAAAGCAGCCTGCTGTCTTGGAAGTAGCGGACAGCGTGTTAGAGACAGGAGCCAGTGTTACAGACAGGCGTGAGTGTTAGAGACACGAGCCAGTGTGAGAGACACGAGCCAGAGACCTGCGTCCGTTGTTTCCGAGGTCAGGTGAAAAGAGGTCCGTTAAATCGAGGTTCTACTGTACTCAATACAGTAATTCTTTCTGGTTAGTGGAAGGGACAGTGCTCGAAGCGGTCTCTAACTTATACATTTATTCCTCTTTACTGCAGTGTTTATCAATTGTTATTTGTACATGACTTACTCAGGACTCTCTTGAGTACGTCTGGAGACTCATTCAAGCCCATCAGGAACCTTTGCATAATTATTCACTCAGTGCTCCATGATAAACTGTGGGAGGAAACGCTCATCCCTGGCATTATTCACACCACGATGGAACAACCATAATGATTTGATTTAGAACCATGTGGGAGGCGCGATGTGGCACAATATCCTTACGGTCAGGACATTTCATTAGCGTCAAGTCATAGGCTGTAATTACTTCAGCACAGATTATGAGATGAGCTTATTTACTGTGTCTGCAGAAGTGTTGACCGAGCAACATCGGTCGCTGGTGAAATTAGCAAATGACCTCCCATCGTCGCGTAGCTCCCTGGCGACGGCGATCGATGGACGCCAAACGGAGTGATTATGACCAGCCGTGATCTATCCACTGCTGGATGAACACCGTCCCTCGTTGCCACACGCCTCGCTGCCACACACGAGCTTCTCTCCTCGCTCCATCTCCGCAGAGGACGGTCTATGTAATAATCCATCCATTGTCAAAAAACGCTTAATTCTGCACAGGGTCGCCGTGAACCGGAGCCTATCCCGGCAGACACAGGGCGCAAGGCAGGGATATACCCAGGATGCGGCGCCAGTCCATCACAGGGGCACCGGGGGCAATTTTAGTCCGCAGGCCAATTAACCTATGCAGCAGGATGCCTTTGGACTGTGGGAGGAAACCGGAGTGCCCGGCAAAAACCCACGCGGACACGGAGAGAACGTGCAAACTCCACACAGAAAGACACTAAGGCGGGAATCGAACCACCTCGGGCAAGAGTGTTCTTTCTGTGAGGGGGAGTGGAATCATGTTTCCGTGAAAGTGCGGGTGTCGAAACATATATGAGACTACCTCAGGAAAAAGTGGGGGGGATGGAATCATGTTTTGACTTTCAGTTGAACTGTCTTGATGTTGTTGACATGCCGTTCTCTCCACAGCTCGGTAAACAAACAAAAATACCCTAAAAAAATGTTGCTGATTTTCCGTTCTCTGTCGTTGTTGGCGTGCCGTTTTCTCCGCAGCCCTGTGCAGCACTTCGTGACCCTCGGGTGAAAGGCGCTCTATAAATGCGATTATTATTCTGTGAAAATGCGGGTGTTGCAACACCCGCAACACCCGCGGCTGCGACGCGCCTGAACCGATGTAACCATTGGACCTGTTGCTCATGCCGTGTAATTCCGTCCGTGTGTCTCGCTCCCGGCAGTAAATGTCTGCGTGGTTAGGACCTCCGGTTGAACAGCGGCAGCAGCATTAGGACCATCAGTAGAGAGTGCTACTCTGGCACACTTAACGGTAGTGGAGTGAGGGGGCGGTCATGACCGGCGCGGTTAAGCAAGGCCCCTATCTTTTAAAGAGACCAAAATGTTCACTTGAGGTAAGAGTAATGCTTCAGACCGGCTTAAATTTGTCGACGTTAATTCAGGGTGTGGGTGTCTATTGGGGCCCTCCCTGGGAGCCTGTTACCAGGCAATTTCCTTGATTGCACCATTTTTCATGATGGCCCGTGCCACTCCATTAAGTGTACAGTGTCACAAGGTCAGAGGGGGAGAGAGAGAGACAAGGAATAAAAGATATACTCCTGCAGAACGACGGAGAGAAAAAAAATGCCTCGGTTACCGCGGAATCGAGAGATTTAAAAGTCTCGTTCCCCGCTCGCGGCTGCAATTCATTCGCCGTTTCTGCATAATTCGCCGCAAATCCATTAATGTATTGTCACTTATGATTTATTTCTCGAGACAAATGGACACAATTAGGTGACAGCAATGTGTGGGGGGCCCGTTGATTAAATATCCGACCGCAGGTTATTCCAGTGCTTTCGTACAGTACGATATGCATCTCTTTTTACCTAAACACAGATTTATTATGAGCATCCCGCTGTTAATTCAGCCGTAAACGCCTTATTTACGAGTAACGGTGCGTGGTTGTCAGTCAACATTTCCGCTTCAAGCTGATAAAATGAATAATATTTGCAAAAACAATATTTGTGCCGCTCGTAACGCAGGTTAGTACGCCATTAAAATATTTGCCTTTACAGATTAATTCATAAAATACATTTACATATATACAGGAATTTGAAGTGTTTAAATATGTATGTATTCCGCTATAGAGTATCTGCACAAGGCTGCGTTAATATATATATTTTTAAAAATAAATTGTTATCAAGAGCGTGCAACGTACAAGCAAGTGCATTTAACTCGAAGGCTTTCATGACCAGTGTTATCCATGGTAAAGCTCTGTTTAAGGGGTTTAGGTCATGTACAAGCAAGTCCTGAAAATAACAAATGTAGAGTAGACAGAAACTCTAAGCTGGTAAGGTCAAGTAGGCAGGGTGGTGCAGTGGTAACATCCGCGCCTCTCATAAAGAAAGTATTTCCCGAGGCAGTTAGATTCAGGCCTCGGTCGCCTTTCTGTGTGGAGTTTGTGTGTCCCCTCCGACTTGTTCTGCGAGGGTTTCCTCTGGGTTTCACAGTTTCACGACCTTTCAGTATATTCGAAGCAGCCTTAATCATTCATTTTTAGTTGCTTTGGTTTTTATTGTTTTATTTTTCTTTCGTTGTTGACATGCAGTCCTCTTCGCGGCCCTTGTGCAGCGCTTTGTGACTCGCGGGTGAAAGGCGCTATATAAATTGATATTATTATTATTATTACTCTCACGAATGAAAACAAAAACACTCGCAAAATTACTTAGCCGATAACAACATAATATATAAGAAGCTGCATCTGGGGTGTTGGCGTCGGCTGACTCCCCCCCCCCTGCTGTTTGCTCGCTACGTTTCCGTATTCGTGTCTCGTCCATCATGACCAGGATGGAGGGTCACCGACTGGAGAGGATGGCGATGGAGGGAGCACTCGGAGCCTATCCCGGCAGACACAGGGCGCAAAGGGGGGGTATACCCAGGACGGGACGCCAGTCCATCACAGGGCACCGGGGACAATTTCGTCCGCAGGTCAATTAAGCTATGCAGCAGCGTGTATTTGGACTGTGGGAGGAAACCGGAGTGCCCGGCGAAAACCCACGCGGACACGGGGGGAACATGCAAACTCCACACGGAAAGGCACCCGAGCCGGGATTCGAACCGGGGGTTTCTTGCTGTGAGGCGGCAGCGCTACTCACAACGCCACCGTGCCGCCCTTGATACAATTAATAATAATAATAGCAATTTGCATAGCGCCTTTCACCCGAGGGTCACAAAGCGCTGCACAAGGGCCGCGAAGAGGACGGCACGTCAACAATGAAAAAAAAACCAACCAATCAAAACCAAAGCAACAAAAAATGAATGCAAAGAACTGTGTAAAGAAATGGGAAACTGTAATTTAACCATCGCGCTTCGAAGAATTGCAAAGAAGAAGAATATACTGAATAATACGTCTCGTTGGTATTAGCCGTGAGCTCCACGTACCGAAGGCTGGCGATCAATCGACCTGACCGTGCGCATGAAATTGGGGGGCCCGGCGTGTCTCGAGAGCCTTCTTTATCTTGACACGGAACCATCCCTGGAAATACATAACCCATCACTGTCACGAATCTGCACACAAATTGAGGGCGTGTGACAAAATCGCTAGGCATGCGAGGTCCTCCGCAAGAGTCGCATTAGCTGGCGTTGTTGACAGCGAAGGATGAGGTCAGGACCTCCGCCTTTAGTCCCCTGCATTGTCTATGCAAAATCATTATCACTCAGGAAGCTGCATTAACGTAACCCCCGTAGCGCACGACCTTCCCCCCTGTGGAGAAGAGATGCAAAAATTACAATGTTTTTTTTTTGGCTTGTTAAATCTGTGTCGCACACGCGTAGCAGAGCGCTGGACCACGATTTGAACCACGAACGCGCTCATTCCAAAGATTGCTCAGTGATTTCCGGCTAATAGATTCCTTTATCAGACCATTAGGGATCTCTGTTTTCTTTAATGTGAGGACCACAGACGCTCACAGCCATTAGGCTATCGGCCATTGTCATCTCACCGCCCCCCTCGAATGCAATATTAATGTCTGTAATGTCTCCCTTTGGTAATATAATGTCACCGCGGTGATCGTAATAGCGCCATTCGTTGCGGTTAGGGATGGCCGCAACGTGGCGTACTAATCTGGCGGGAGAGAGTAGCTCAGTTGGTTGATCCGCACACGGCTGAGTTAGGTTTGATACCGGCCCCGGGCTAGTGGTTTGGAGGTGTGGAATTTTAATTTACTCTCACCCCTGTCCATAGCAAAAAGCACGACGTGTTGGTTAAATAACACTTCCCCAAGATGGAAAATGTGTGCGTTTAATAGGTGACGTTACAGACAATGCATCTTCATATTTTCACACAATTGCCCTTAATTGTTTAATTTAGATTGGCGTTGTTTCTCCATCGTGTCTGTCTCTCTGTCTTCCTGTGTCTGCGTCCCCGTGTCTCCCTCCGTGTTTGTCTTCAAGGAAGTGACTGCCATCTTAGGGGACGCTGGCAGATTTTTGTCGCTCTTAAGATTGCCAGTTTCACGACCTTTCGCCGTATGCGAAGCAGCCTTAATCGTTTAATTGTTATTGCTTTTCGTCTTTTTCATAGTTGTTTTGTTTTCTGTCGTTGTTGACATGCCGTTCTCTCTGCGGCCCTTGTGCAGCGCTTTGTGACCCTCGGGTGAAGGGCGCTCTATAAAATGCTATTATTATTTTTATTAATCCTGAAATTCTGAAATTGTACTGACGTAGGTTTTCACCGCTCGGTGCATGGTAGTTGCTTTTCAAAGCTGTTCTCTCGGGATAGCCGTGTCGAGAGCAAGGGAGAGCGCTCGACACGGCTATCCCGAAAGAACAGCTTTGAAAAGCAACCATCATCGCAGGAATGATCAAAGCACTGTTGTTCGACGTGCATACCGCAAGTGTGGTTAGTGCCTTGTTATCGCTGTCTATTTGGTGTTTGAACATCTTGGCGTCGATGCCAAGAAGGACACATCCGTGTCGTATAATTCAATGTTTAATGTATACATTTTATGGGTTGGGACGTGTAAAAAACAAGTGTTGTAAACCCGCCTCCGCCCGACACAGCCAATTAGCAAGGTTTATAACGTGAACAAAACGTGCCAATTCTTTGCTACTTCAACACACCGCTATCTTACATCCATCCATCGATTTACAGAAACCGCTTAATCCTGTAGAGGGTCGCGGTGAGCCGGAGCCTATCCCGGCAGACACAGGGCGCAAGGCAGGGGTATACCGAGGATGGGACGCCAGTCCATCGCAGGGCAACTGGGGCAATTTTACTCAGTAGGCCAATTAACCTGGCAGCATGTCTTTGGACGGTGGGAGGAAACCGGAGTGCCCGCTTTGTTACAATGCACTGTGAACGTTGTGGGTTCGCTCTCCAACACATCGGTGTGCTGACGCATTCAAGAAATGGCACTTTTTTTTGTTCACGCGACAAACCTTACTAATTGGCTGTGTCGAGTGGAGGCGAGTTCACGACACTTATTCGTTACGAGACCCAACCAAGAAAAGAGATGTATCATGTCTAACATTGGTCACGAACGCATTCGTGTTACATGTATCAATGGATAAGAGTTTGTTAAACATTGATAGCGT
>JAZEWU010000023.1:5633634-5651058 GCA_036362915.1 Geotria australis | reverse complement strand
CCTAATTCAGAGTTTGAATTATGACACGGATGATTCTGTCGACGTTCCGACTAAAGGAGGTTGGCGTCAGGAAGGGCAACATCTGCTCCAGTACACTTTGGTTGAAGCTGGACAGCGGCCGTTTACACAATCAACAATAATAATAATAGCATTTTATAGAGCGCCTTTCACCCGAGGGTCACAAAGCGCTGCACAAGGGCCCGCGAATAGAACGGCATGTCAACGACGAAATAAAAAAAACAACCAATAAAAACCAAAGCAAAAAAAATAAATGATTAAGGCGGCTTCGAATATACTGAAAGGTCGTGAAAGTGGCAATCTTAAGAGCGGCAAAAATCTGCCAGCGTCCCCTAAGATGGCTGTCACTTCCTTAAAGACAAACACGGAGGGAGACAGGGAGGGAGGGGGAGACAGGGACACAGAAAGACAGTAACGAATTGGCACGCCAGTCCCTCACAGGGCACCGGGGGCCATTTATTCAGCAGGCCAATTAACCTATGTAGCAGCATGTCCTTGGACTGTGGAAGAAAACCGGAGTGCCCGGCAAAAACCAACACAATGAAAGCAAAACTAAACGCAACATAAATATATATCTCTCAACCTTGGTTCCTTCATTCCAAATTGCTCGTGAAGCGTATCGCAGTGTGTATTTAACTTTGCAGGGGGATGGACGTGACTTGGCAGTGAACGTACCTTTGATGTGGATGAATTACACAGGAGGCTGTTGCTTTGTCGCGGCACTGTTTTCAAGTGCAAGAATCAATAACTCTCTCCCGTGTCTGCCTGTGGCTATGGACTCCAAACCACTGACCGTATCACGTCTCGCCGGCTCAAATATAAACGTGAAGTGCAGCGTGGGTGGGTGCATAGGCAATTCGCCAGCACTCGGATAAAGCAACTGAATGGCTCAATCAGTCACGACTGAATCTCTAATAGTTGCTGCACTTAAGCCGCATGACAGAAGATTAATAGCACCGAATCCAACGTCGCCAATAATTGAAAGCTCCCAGCCACACGTGATTAAACTGAGAAATCAACGCGTCCGTCATTGACACTGTGTGGCCTTAAAAGAAAAGGGTGTTAAAATAGACGATGTTCTGGGCAAATGGTCCTTCTTCCGAGTCCAACAAACAATAATAATAAGATCAATTTATATAGCGCCTTTCACCCGAGGGTCACAAAGCGCTGCAATGTGAGATTAAACTGGCTTCTCGACTACGATTCGAATTCGATTCGATTCTTCGAAGCGTGATGGTTATATGACAGTTTCCCATTGCAACAAGTTCTTCATTAGTTGCAGACAGCCCTTCAACATTTAGAGATATAATAGTCAGTGCTGGCCTTAAAGGCGGGCATTGGCCTCTCTTCTTGCTCCAGGCTGAAGGGCTTCTGGCATCTGTTGAGCTTCTGGACATCGTTGTCTTTCAGCTCGGCTTCGAAGTGTTTGGTAGAATTTGCAGGTAATACCAAGTATTACTAGACAGGGACCGCGACGTGAACGCTTCTACCTTGATGAGTTCATGGACTCAGCCAAGACACCACCTGCTGCGTAAAAACAACCAATCGTATTTGCTTTTGGGGCGATGCGGTGGCGCGGTGAGTAGAACTGCCGCCTCACAGCAAGAAGTTCCCGGGTTCGAATCTCGGCTCGGGTGCCTTTCTGTGTGGAGTTTGCATGTTCTGCCCGTGACCGCGTGGGTTTTCGCTGGGCACTCCGGTTTCCTCCAACAGTCCAAAGACATGCTGCTGCATAGGTTGATTGGCCTGCGGACTAAATTGCCCCCGGTGCCCTGTGATGGACTTGCACCCCATCCTGGGTATAGCCCTGCCTTGTACCCTGTGTCTGCCGGGATAGGCTCCTGCTCACCACAACCCTAAACAGAATTGCGTGGTTTCTGACAATGAATGAATGCATGAAAATACAAAGCTACATTGAACGTGACACTTTTTGTTCTTGGCGAGCGACATGAAGGAATCAACTCATCGTACAATTAAATCATTTATTTCCGACTAAGCAAGCTGACTAGAGTGTCAAGCAGAGTACAAACGCGAACACACATTTCGTCCAAATGTATAAATGTGCAACAGTACGTGTCTAGAGTGAGCTTGATTATAAAATCACATTACAACTGCATTGTTTGAAAAGGCTGACATTCAGTAAATTTGATTCATAGCACTGTGGTCACTAGAGCAGCGTTTCTCCAAACACTAGTCATTGCATACGCTGTGGCAAAGTTCAGTGTGTGTGTACTCTGCTTGCTGGGCACGACAACGCGAGAAATAACCTCCAGCAGAAAGCCACAGGATAAAGTCGATTATCACGCTTTGCGAAACGTACGGCAAATCCTACTCCCGCGACTCGACGTTGGACGTAGCATAAGCCAACAGATGTACAAAACGAAACGGTGACAAAGCTGCCTTGCGCCCTGTGTCTGCCGGGGATGGGCTCCGGCTTGACCCTGTACAGGATCAAGCGGTTTCTGACAACTAATTAATGGATGGATCGTCTTTGCGAAAGTTGTAACAAAAATAATATTAATATATATTTGTAACGCGCGCATTTTCTCCGGGCGCGTTGCACCCGTTGATTCGGAGGCGCGGAGCCCTGCTCAGTCGGTTTGTTGTGAGTCGGTGAAGAGGTGACTTTTTAAAAGAGTCACCTCTTCACCGACTCCAAGTTACGCACAAATATGGACAAGCCCTATCGGGCTATTACAGTAACGCTCTTGAGCAGTGTCAGAAAGCCACAGCGCAATGAGATGATAAAAATATACATTCCTGAATTTAATCACGGCCCTGAATCTTGACTATTCATAGAATGGCATATCTCGTGCGTAAAATGGTCTAAATCATTCACATATTGATGATGGTTGCTCTGCTGAGCTGTTCTTTCGGAATAGCCGTGTCGAGCGATCTCCATCTCTCACTCGCGACGTTTCGCGAAGGAGGGACGATGCTTCCAACGTGGGAGGCAAAACGTCGCGAGGGCGAGCTGGAGATCGCTCGACACGGCTATCCCGAAAGAACAGCTCTGAAGAGCAACCATCATGAATCGAGCCGTGAAAGCCTACATCACGGCACCTACCTAATGGTTATGTAACCGTGCACTTGGCTTCGCGTGTAAATGTGGCTCCTCTGTGTGGACTGGCAAATGTACACTTCACCATCCCACCCCCCCACCCCCCGTTTACTTCAAAGCCGTATATTTAAGGCAATTTTTTAACGTGCGAGTGACACTCGTACAAAAGCCCCTTTCATTGTAAAACATTTTCTAAGCGATTGCTCTTGCTGGCTTTTTATTTTATTATTATTTAAAAACAAAGAATGTATAATTTGTCGTGGCGGTGGCTCATCAATGCAAGGCCAGGCTCCACTCGAGACGAAAGGGAAATTAAACTCTCGACAATAATCAACCTGGTCATAGAAATCAAAAGATTTGGCAGTGACAATAATAATAATAATCTCAATTTATATAGCGCCTTTCACCCGAGGGTCACAAAGCGCTGCCGCGGTGTTGGCAGCGATGCCCGAACAAAGACAAAGACAAAGAGCCCCTATATAGCCTTAACAGACTGTAGGGACAAGTGCTGTTAGCGAGCACCTATGAAGGTCGACACGGCACACTCATAACAAAACACTCAAGACCTCCGTCAATAACACTGTAGCCTTACAGGAACAAAATGGATCATCGATGACCTTTCGAGCAAAGGCCCTTCTGCATCGCCCATCCATCCATCCATTTTCAGAAACCGTTTAATCCTGTACAGGGTCGCGGTGAGCCGGAGCCCATCCCGGCAGACACGGGGCACAAGGCAGGGGAACACCAAGGAAGGGACGCCAGTCCATCGCAGGGCGCCTGGGGAAATGTAGTTAGTACGCCAATTAACCTGGCGGCATGTCTTTGGACGGTGAGAGGAAACCGGAGTGCCCGGCGGAAAACCCACGCGGACACGGGGAGAACATGCAAACTCCACGCAGAAAGGCCCCCGAGCCGAGATTCAAACCCGGGACCTTCTTGCTGTGAAGCGGCAGCGCTACCCACTACGCCACCGTTTCGCCCCTGCATCGCATATGCAAAATCTATTTTTAATAGTGTATAAATAATGAAGAAGGGTCATTGCCCTAAACATTACGATTTCGTCTCCTCTTGTAAGGCTGCAGTGTTATTCACGAATATGTTTCGTTTTTGGTCGCCATATTTGTGATTCTTGTTTCGATCTACAATTTTTATTTAAGTTGGAAGGAACCGTTGAGCTATTATGTAGCTCGTTCTTAACAGTTGTCCAGCGGGGAAGGGTAAGCAAGTTACAACAGCGCACCGTGTTAAGATTATAAACTGCACATTGCCACCTCCAATCCTCTTCCTTCCTCCCTCTTCACTAACCTCTGAACTGTCTTCTGTGTCCGACCATTGTGTCCAACTGGCCGCTACTGATAATACGTGTCTCTAAGTCTGTAGGTATCCTGTCTTGTAGACTGTAGACTGAAAGGCTGCTAGACTATCAGATAATTGGAGGAAATTAGTTAACCTTGACTTGTCCATTGACTGTAGGTGGCCTGACAACCACTATGTTATTTTTGAGAAACTGGAGATTACGTATGGAACATAAAACTATACGACTCTTTTTTTTTGTGTGATCTCTACGCAACACGTCGTTACTTGAAACCTCGGAAAACCGTTACAAACGAGATGTTCCATCTCCGGGGATTTTCCAGGTTTAACATTTTATTACGTAAAATAGAATATACGATCTCCGGCTTCCCAGCGTATTAACCGTGCAAGATGTAACACTTGTGTCACATGAGCCCGAGCTCTCGTTTTACATAAAACCGTTTTGTTTTTAAATCACTCGCGGTGATCACAGTCGTATCTAAACCTACGATTACTGGAACACGTTCTAAATGCAAAGCATTGCGTCGCGCGAAAAAAAACACAAACATCTTAGGCAATCGTGAGCGATAATTTTCGTGGGCTCCCAAAGGCTCACACACCAATTACATCGACGCAAAATGATCCTTTACATCAGCAGATTCCAGACTTTCTCGGTTCACGGCGCCCTTAGTGTATCAGGATTTTTTTTCCACTGCGCCCCAAAGTCAGAAAATATATACGGCATATTTCGAAAATTTGGAATTTCCCGCGGCGACCCCTGTGCGTTAGCTGCCGCGCCTCGGATAACCGTGTCGAGCGATCTCCCTCTCTCCCTCGTGACGTTTCGCCTCCCACGTTAGAAGCATCGTAAAGATGCTTCACTCGACACGGCTATCCCGAAAGAACAGCTCTGAAGAGCAACCATCGTGAACCGAGCCGTGAAAACCTACATCAGTAGGCAATGTGTGCGTCATTTTTAGCCCGACTTGCCGTTGAGTTTCACCCCAACTATGGCTCAGTCACTCGACATGTAAAATTAAGGACCGACTTGCAAGCAAGCTAATGCATCTCAGTGATAATACCCTGTATCAAATATCAATGTAAATCAATCCAAAAGCCGCCCACGGTGTGGTGTGGACCAGGCCTCTTTGTAAACAATATCTCGAAAGACCACCGACTCTACCCTGTATCAAGATGGCGCACACGTCGCGCCGTCGAATTGAAATCATCGTCACGTGGCCTCAGGTGCACATTTTAAAACGGCGTGATCCAATAAGAGATACCCCGCCAGTTTCTAGTGACCGTGGTTTACTTTTAACAGGTGACTGAATATCGCTAAAGCGATGGCTCCGTAACTTTACAGAATGAGATTATGAGATTCATTCATTCATCCATTGTCAGAAACCTCTTAATTCTGTACGGGGTTGCGGTGGGCTGGCCCCTATCCCGGCAGACACAGGACGCAAGGCAGAAAGCCAGTTGAGATTGTTCGGGCATCTGGTAAGGATGCCCCCTGGAAGGCTCCCCCGGGAAGTCTACCAGGCACGGCCCACTGGGCGGAGACCTAGAGGCCGACCCAGGACACGCTGGAGGGATTATATCCTTCGGCTGGCCTGGGAACGCCTGGGAATCCCCCTCTCAGAAAGAGCTGGAATCTGTTGCTGAGGAAAGGGATGTCTGGTCCACTCTCCTTGGACTGCTGCCACCGCGACCCTCACCAGGACAAGCGGTTTAGAGAATGGATGGATGGAAGAAATAAATACAAACACTGACCGGAATTATGGCCCTAGTGCATCGAGTCACACCGAGGCTCAGACGTTACATGCCCATCAGCTACACCGAGGACACAGTGTATAACATAACGCCAGTCGGTCGAGTGGGAGTTCACGTCAACATCACGAGCATTCATCGCACTAGACGTTAACAAATACGTACCCCGCAAGACCACAGAGCTGGCACATTCAGCTACGTTTATAGACGTCCTTGTTTGTAACAATATATAAATGATGCTGGGGTAATATGTGAATGATCATTATGACACTATAATGACGTAAAACAGGTGATCACCATGTATTGATAATGTGCACGATGGTGATATTGTACTGAGGACCATGATAATAATGACGATGATGTATTGATGTGGCATTGTCACGGCTCGATGCGCAATGGGAATCGCTCTTAAGAGCTGCCCTTTCGGGATAGCCGCGTCGAGCGTTCCTCCTCTCTCCGTCGCGACGTTTCGCCTCCCACGTTGGAGGCATCTTCAGGCGTTGAGTGTAAGGTTGGGTGTGTTGTGTCCTGCATGTGTCCTGTGTGCACGTGGTGCCTGACAAAAGGGTGGAGGTTTCATTGAGTTTTCTGGTTGGTTCCTATCGGCTTGAAATGTGGCTCCCCGGTCTATCTCCCAACGTGGGAGGCGAAACGTCGCAAAGGAGAGATGGAGCGCGCTCGACACGGCTATCCCGACGGACCAGCTTTGACAAGCGATTCTCATCTATCGAGATGTGAAAACCTACATCAAAGACAAAGATTGTAGGGGCAGGTGCCGTTAGCGAGCATCTATGAAGGTCGACACGGCACACGAGGGGGTGGGTGACCAGCACCACGCCCAGCTGCCTTTCTCTCCCTAGTGGCAACGTTTACACACCGCACTAGCTACTCATTTGAGGCTGAGTAGACCTAGGGGGGGGGCGAGACCGGTTCTGAAAATCCTCGATTAAAAACGACGACACAATCAATACTCGTTCAAGCCGACGATACAAAAAAAAACCAACCGACATTACACGACGAAACCGACGGTAAACAACGACAACAACGACCACAAACAACATCGACGAACCAAACCATCCGTCAGCCCCGCCACCGCGCGGCGGCGTGGACCTTTCACGGGAACTTCTCCGCGCGGAGCGTCGGGCCGAAGTACGGGTGCGGCCCGGGTCCCGGCGGCGTGAAATCCGGCATCTCGCCGCCGCCGCCGCTCTCCAGCTCGCGGCAGCAGCGCGCCGCCCGGCCCTCCCCGGGGCTGCACGGCGGCGTCGCCCCGACGGCCGCCGTAGCCGCGACCGGGCCGGCCCCACCGCAGGCCACCTCGTTGCCGCCGGCCGCAACCCCCAGCTGGAGGGCGTGAAACCGCGACGACTTGCCGGACGACATCGAGCTGACGCCGACGGGACTCCGCGAGATCGAGCGTCCGAGAGGGTCGCTCGTACCGCTCCTGCCGGCACCGCCGCCCGGCCGGCCCTGGGAGGAACGTCGCGGCCGCGACAGGCAAGCGCCGCAGCCCCAGCAGCGGTGACGCAGGGCCCGCGCGAACTTGTGGTGCAGCGACGCGTAGATGAACGGGTTCCAGCACGTGGAGCTCATCGCGACCCAGTGGCAGCACAGCTGGATGACGTTGAAGTAGCGCTTGCTGACCAGCGTCACGCCCGGGTCCAGGTCGTGGATCAGGTTGAAGACCTGAAGGCGGGAGGGGCGGCAGCAGTGAGCGCCACCTAGCGGCCCGTGGAGACCAGACGCAGGCGAGGGGCGATCCCGCAAGCAGGTGTGAATGTCGATCCGTGTTTTAGTAAGCGAGCGCAGAGTAGAGAACCTCCATCCATCCATTTTCTAAACCGCTTGTCCTGGTGAGGGTCGCGGTGAGTAGAGAACCCGTTACGTGTAAATACTGTGCGTGATGCCGATTAACTCTTTCAGTGCCCTGTCGACGACCGTCGACACGTTATAGTACTGCCTTACACCTTGAGTCTTGGGGGGCATACAATCCAGGAGTCGGAGTTGGTCCCGGGCATCACCAAACCTCTGCACGCCACTGGGTTGACACGTGGCCTAGTTCGGTTATTGGGCCCCCCCTTTCCGAGTGGATCCGCAACGGTTCCAATGGACCCCAGAGATATGGCGCTTGGATTTAGCAACTCCTGGCTAGGGTCTCCCTTGGTGAACAGGTCTGGAGTCTAGCACTCCTGCCAGAGGTCTCCCTTGGTGCCTATAGACGTCACAGCTTGACCCGAACTACTAAAGCATTGAAAGCCGAGAAGGGTCCATTTGGAAGTTTTCATTCCACCTCTGTCTATAATATCGTTAATAGGGAGGCAAAGGCTTCCAGGCGTGGTACTGGCCACCCATCCCTTAGTGTCCCGTGCTGGCCTTTATAGGTGGTACTCGCTAACAGCACTTCACTATACGGTCTGTTAAGGCTACACGGGGGGATCTTTGTCTTTTGTCTAGAGTCTCACCAGCAGTGGTGTGACAGTAATTACAAGGCCTCCACAGCAATCCGCACATCTCGAGATGTAATTGAACACACGCACAGCTTGCACACCCAGTGCCTTCGGTGCAAGGGTCACAAGCAGGCCACATTTCAAATCACATCAAAGTAAGACGCGTTTGTGCGGAAGAAAATATCGTTAATTAAGCGCCCATAATTACAACAATAACATCTGGCTCGGCTGCCGTGCATTCAAAGCTTCTCATTATTCATTTAATTAAATCACTTTAGGCCAAATGCTGCACGGATTGGCAGGTGGAGCGATAATTGGCTCGTGGAGGAGCACAGGGAAGAAGAGCTTGTGTGCTTGGATCAAAGCATCAGAAGAATTCTGTTCTTCTATTATATTGACCACAGCCGCTGAGGCTTGTTTGCGGCCAGGGAATATTACCAGGGAATTGGGTCTCCCTGAGCGCAGATTAATGCATAAGCTTCCAATAAGACGAATGCGCCTTTTTCATTCCAAGGTTTAATGCTGGATAAATTGCCCCCGGTGGCCGGAGATGTTCTACCTCGCTTACTCCTACCCGGTGGAGAACTGTTAAAAGAGCTATATCTACATATCCCAACGGTTCCTTCCAGTTTAAATACAAACGGAATGAAAATTGCCGCGGGGCGGCACAGTGGTGTTGCGAGTTGCGCTGCTGCCTCACAGCGAAAAATCTCCCGGGTTCGAATCCCGGCTCGGGTGCCTTTCTGTGTGGAGTTTGTATGTTCTCCCCGTGTCCGCGTGGGGTTTTCGCCGGGCACTCCGGTTTCCTCCCACAATCCAAAGACATGCTGCTGCGTAGGGTAATTGACCTGCTGACTAAATTTCCCCCCGATGGACTGGCATCTCATCCTGGCTATAGCCCTGTGTCTGCCGGGATAAGCTCCAGCTAACCGCAACCCTGCACAGGATTAAGCGGTTTCTGAAAACGAATGAATGAAAATTTCCACGCGCTCATACCGGTTTGAACGACCGCTTGGGCACCGGATGTTATTTGGTCATTGCGACCCGGTGCCGTGTCAAACAAGCGCCTCGATGTCACGGCTTTTACAAGCTCTCCCCGTCCCCTCTGCCGATCACGTCAGAGCCAAAGTAAGCGCTGCCGTGCAACGCTATTACGTGTGATTATGTCGCCTGTGTTGCACCTGGTCTCGTCACATCCTGAAAAAGCCTCAACATACATCCAATAAATAAGTGTCAATTGGCAAGATTTGTCACCCGAACTAAACGTGCCGATACTTTACTACTTCAGCACACCCGGTGTGTTGTAGAGCGAACCGACAACATTTACAATGAGAATACGAAACATTTTTTTAACGTGACCCAAACCAGAAAAGTGCCGTGTTATGGACAACATTGGTCCAGAAAACCTGAAAGCCTCCGCGTTAAATACCGGAATGAACGCACACGGGCAGATCGACAGACCGACAGGAAGGCAAACATCATCATCATCATCATTGTCAGAAACCGTTTAATCCTGTGCAGGGTTTGCGGTGAGCCGGTGCCTATCCCGGCAGACACAATGGCGCAAGGCAGGGCAATACCAAATATGGAACGCCAGTCTATCACAGGGAGGTGGGGGGCTTTCCAGGCCATCAAACATCCCGTCCAAAAAAAAAAACGAGTGACCGAGACGAGCATCCCACGAGCGTGCGGCGTACCTGCAGGGGCAGCCAGCACAGCGCGAACGAGCCCACGGACATGACCAAGAGGCGGAAGGTCTTCCGGCGTTTCTGGTGCCAGGTTCGGCGCGCGTTGACGCCGCAGTGGGCTCCTCCGGGGGGCTCCCGGCTGCGCAGGGTCAGCGAGATGGCGCAGTACGAGGCCGAGACGGCCAGCAAGGGCAGCAGGTAGGACACCAGCACCATCGCGCACGAGTAGGCGAGGCGCTGCTCCTCAACGTCGGTCCACAGCTCCTCGCACACCATCATCTCGACCGCCGGCTCGGTGTCGTTCTGCGGACGGTGAGAAGTTCGGCGCGGTTTGGTTTGGAGAGTTGTGACGGGCTGTCGAGTGGCGCCCGACGGATAGATACTGATGTAGCCGGTCGCGTCGCAGCCGCGCAACACCCGCACTTTCACATAAACACGATTCCATCCCCCGCACTTTTTCCTGTGGTAGTCGCATATCATATGTTGCGACACCCGCACTTTCACAGAAACATGATTCCATCCACCCCTCCCCCCCCTCACTTTTTTCTGCAACACCCGCAGCTGCGACGCGCCTGCTCTTCAGAGCTGTTCTTTCGGGATAGCCGTGTCACTGAGCGATCTCTCTCTCTCTCCCTCCCTCGCTCGCGACGTGTCGCCTCCCACTTTGATGAGGCTTCCGACGTGGTAGACGAAACGTCAAGCCGTGAGAACCTACATCAGTTCATCTGTCTATCCATCCCTATATATCCTATTGAGTTGTGACAGGTGAATGTCACAAGTTTGCTGTAGTGACGTTGTCTGACGTGACAGGGTATTGCTTCTCGACACTCACTGGACGGGAGTTCAGTCAAGTCAAGTGTATTGATGACAAACACATGAGATACATGACATACACACGAGATGCATGGCAGTGATGGACATCTTAGGGGACGCTGGCAGATTTTTGCCGCTCTTAAGATTGCCAGTTTCACGACCTTTCAGTGTATTCGAAGCAGGCTTAATTATTTAATTTGTGTTGCTTTGGTTTTTATTAGTTGTTTTTTTTTCTGTAGTTGTTGACATGCCGTTCTCTCCGCGGCCCTTGTGCAGCGCTTTGTGACCGTCGGGTAAAAGGCGCTCTATAAAATGCTATTATTATCATATAAGGACCATTACTCACATGTTGTGGCAAACAATAATTTTACTGATGTAGGTTTTCACGGCTCTATTCATGATGGTTGCTCTTCCAAACTGTTATTTCGGGATAGCCGTGTCGAGCGCTCTCCATCTCACCCTCGCGATGTTTCGCCTCCCACGTGGGAGGCGACACGTCCTCACCGAGTATAATTATACTGAATTATACATTGTACAGTGCGTACCCCCCGAGGTGGTTTTAATTAAACAATGACAGTTTGCCATAATTAATATAAAATATAACTAACACAAAACACATTAGTACAATGAAGAATAGTCGGATATTTACTAGCAATATATGTGTAATCTTGCACGAGTTTAACCCCTTGAATTATCACCAGGGCGACACGGTGGCGCAGTGAGTAGCGTCTGTCGCCTCAGAGCAAAAACCCGGGTTCGATTCCCGGCTCGGGTGCCTTTCTGTGTGGAGTTTGTATGTTCTCCCCGTGTGTGCGTGGAGTTTTCGCCGGGCACTCCGGTTTCCTCCCACAATCTAAAGACATGCTGCTGCATAGGTTAATTGGCCTGCTGACTAAATTGCCCCCGGTGCCCTGTGATCAACTGGCTTCTCATCCTGGTTACAGTCCTGCCCTGCGCCCTGTGTCTGCCGGGATAGGTTAAGGTACATGCAATATTTTTGTATTTATTATATTACGTACGCATTGTATTATATGTGTACATTTTTTATTCATAGGCGGTACGAGGACATTGCAGCGCTGTGTGACCCACGGCTGAAAGGCGCTCTATGAATTGATATTATTATTATATTTTGAGAACTAAAGGGGGTGCAGGCTGCAGTGAAGGTTGAAAACCACTGCTGTCGAGAATCACGGTGAGCCGTGGCCTGTCCTGGCAGACACAGGGCGCACGGCAGGGCTGTACCCCGGATTGGACGACAGTCAATTACATGTCACCGGGAGTAATTTAGTCAGCAGGCCAATTAACCCTAGGCAGCAGCAACATCAGCGTGTCTTTGAACTGTGGGGCGAAAGCGGAGTACCTAGTGAAAACCCACGGGGACACGGGAAGAACATGCAAACTCCACACAGAAAGGCACCCGAGCCGAGAATCAAACCCGGGAACTTGTTGTGACGCAGCAGCGGTACTCATTGCGCGCCACTGTGCCGCCCAGTAAGGAGGGTGTTTTGTTGAACGTTATTGGGGCATCTACTGCATTCTTCTTCTTTGCGATTCCTCGAAGCACGATGGTCGGCCTCTGGGCATCGTTGTCTTTCAGCTCGGCCTCGAAGTGTTTGGTAGAATTCGCAGACAATACCAAGTACCACCTGACAGGGATCGCGACGTGAGAGACCCCACTGCCCCTTGCAGAACTCAGCGCCTGGAGCTTATCAGCAGGCCAATTAAACCTAGACAGTGTGTCTTTGGACTATGGGACGAAACCAGAACATCCGTCAAAACCCCCACGCGTAATCCTGTAACAGGGTCGCGGTGAGCCGGAGCCTAGCCCGGCAAACACGGGGAGCAAGGCAGGGGTATACCGAGGATGGGATGCAAGTCCATCTCAGGGCACCTGGAGCAATTTACTCAGTAGGCCAATTATCCTGGCAGCATGCCTTTGGACGGTGGGAGGAAACCGGAGTGCCCGGCGAAATCGGGGACCGAACTAATTATCACAACTAACAAAGCCCACGGAAACCCAGATCGGCGATAACAGTTATTAATAATAATAGCATTTATAGAGCGCTTTTCACCCGAGGGTCACAAAGCGCTGCACAAGGGCTGCGGAGAGAACGACACGCCAGTTACCACTCTCCATCGCACCGTCACAGCGACGCATGACAAAACCTGCTCAACTTGTCCGTACGAGGCACCCCGGCCGGTCTCGTCCGGCTCACCCAGCTGCAACCCAGCCACCCCTCTCCATCTCCCGCACCTGTTCACCAACCCACCCAGCCAGCCTCCCGTCCGTCGCCACCCACCTGCGTTCGCTCGGTGCCTAGGTCCATGATGACTGTGTTGAGCGCGGCGGGCGACGCGAGGGCTGCCGACGCGATCCAGATGAAGACGGCGGTGAGCGCGCACCAGCGTACCGCGACGCGCCGGCGTATCGGGTAGGCCACCACCACGTAGCGGTCCAGCGCTATGGCCGTGAGCGACAGCACCGAGACGTGGACAGTGGCAGGCTGCAGTAGCGCCACCAGGTAGCAGAGCGGCGCGCCGTACACCCAGCCGCGCGGCTCGAACGCGTACGCGGCCGAGATGGGCACGCACGTCAGGCACACGAGCAGGTCGGAGAGGGCCAGGTTACCCAGGAGGAAATTGGTGGCGTTGTGGAGCCGCCTCGTTCTGGCGATCACCAGGATCAGCAGCAGGTTGCCCGACACGCCGACCAGCGTTAGCAGGGCGTAGAGCGGGATGAACACCGGCTTGAGGGACATGAGCACGGAGAAGCCCTCGAACTGATCCTGCGAGCCGTCTGAGGAAGGTGGGAGTGCCGAGCTCTGGTTGCGCGGAGACCAAACTCGGCCGCCGTTCATGGCTGATGTGTCGCTCGCAGCAGCAGCAGCAGCCCGACAAGATGATCGGATCACCGCGGTCGGTCACTGGGGCTGACGATTCGGTTTGCCGCACAAATGCTAATCGCCGTCTCTCCCGTCTTGTGTGTGAGTGTGTATTGTGTGTGTGTGTGTGTGGCTTGAGATGGTTTTGTCGAGTTAGACCGCTGTCGCGTTAAACCGCTGTCGCGTTAACGAGATATTTACCACACGTGTAGCAAGCGTTGCGTTTTGTCACACGGCGCGTGCTCATGTCGGTGTTGCTCCAACTAACGGCAAAATGCGATCGTTGACGCGCTTATACCTTGAGATGTTCGAACTGGCGGTGGCTGACACGAGCGCACATCATAACCAGGCGCGTTGCGGCGAGATTAGAGACTGGATGAATAAAAACCTACCTTACTTTACTCAGGTGCAGAATGAGACAAAAACAACCCCCGGGCTCCCGCACATTAGCCGAGACTCGCCAAAACAAAAGGCTAATGATTCCAACCGCCAACATTAGAATTAGCCTAAGCGTCCCTTGCAAAGTGTAGATTAATTCTCCCGTCTCATTAGGCTTTAGAACAAAATGCAAATGCGACCATTACTTAATATGCACCCAAAGTACCGCGCGATTATATTATCATCAATGCCTGGGCATATTAAAAAAAATAATAGCAACCGGTATTATTCTTACTATCAGCTGTGAGCCCGTTTCAGTGATGTCCGAAGATGCGCTCAGTCAACAGCGAGCGAGTCGGGTTTTCTGAACTTGGCAGTGCGCCTCAATGGCACGGCGGGATGAATGAATGAACGAAGGCTGCTCCGCTTCGTGACGTTAAGGCGTCGCTTCCCCCTGCTTGCTCGCCTGCTGTGCCTACCCCGCGGTCAGCACGCTCCCTTTATACAGCCGCCAGCCACACACAGAAACACAAGAGAGCATGCAGTGTAGCTGCGCAGTCGCCGTGCGAGTGATGAGCACGCACTCGACAAAGATCGCCCGACAGACCCAGTATGGGATTAACTGACTGGAGAGTCCAAGTGCTGTCAGCGAGCACCTATACAGGCCAGCACGGCACGCGAGGGGGGTAGGTAGGTAGGTAGATGGATGTTTATTTTTACGGCGTAAAAAATATCCAGTGAGTGCCGCCTCGCAGGCAGCAAGGTCCGCGGTTCGATTCCCGTCTCGAGTGCCTTTCTGCGTGGAGTTTGCATGTTCTCCCCCCGTGTCCGCGTGGGTTTTCGCCGGGCACTCCGGTTTCCTCCCACAGTCTAAAGACGTGCTGCTGCACAGGTTAATTGGCCTGCTGACTAAATTGCTCCCGGTGCCCTGTGATGGACTGGCGTCCTATCCTTGGTATAGCCCTGCCTTGCGCCCTGTGTTTACCGGGATAGGCTCCGGCTCACCGCAACCCTGTACAGGATTAAGCGGTTTCTGACAATGAATGAATGGAAAATAGCCAGTGAGCTTGCAAGCTCTGGATGCGGGATTCCTGCGACGCAACAAACGCTTGAGCTAACACACTCGTGGGTGACCAGCACCACGCCCGGCCGCCTTTGTCTCCCTAGTGGCGATGTATCAACACCGCACTAATTTGAGGCTGAATCGACCCAGGGATGGCCCAGCACCATCCATCCATCCATTTTCAGAAACCGCTTAATCCCGTACAGGGTCGCGGTGAGCCGGAGCCTGTCCCGGCGGACACAGGGCGCAAGGCAGGGGAACACCGAGGATGGGACGCCAGTCCATCGCAGGGTTGGGTAATCTGTTAAGGGGTAAAATTGTGTTCAAAATTTGGATGGCTGACATTTGGTATATTTGGAGCAAAAAGCCGCCACACAGTGACCTACTCCTTCGATTAGTGTCACTGGATCTTTAACGTCCACTGTGAGAACAACCTGTGCGTATGTTTTTTTTTTTTACCAAGTGGCCAGGTCGTCTGGGTTAGCATTTCTGTCCAGGATGTTTGTCTGTCAGTCGGTGTGGCATTTATTCGAAAACAGGCCAAGCTGTCAAATGTCAATAACATACGTGTTGGAATTGGTTTGAAGGGCCCAAATATAATAATTCAAATCTGTCCAGCATCGGTCCAGAATGATGTTAACATTAGATTACAACTCGCAATGACGTCAAATCCGCGTCGGGTCGATTGTTGATCCAGGTAGACAGTCGTCTCGTCTCACGTTGCCTGTCTGCACCACAGTCGAGAAGCCAGTCTTTTTATGACCGTATTTTTTTTCTTATTTAACCCAGACGATACACACTCAATAATAATAATAATATTAACCAGGGCAACCACTGGAATCGAGCCGTGAACCAGTGGCACTGTGATTTAGCGAACAGCGCTACCACCTCACAGTAAGACTACCCGGGTTTAATTCGCGTGCTCGGGTGCCTTTCTGCGTGGAGTTTGTACGTTCACCACGTGTCCGCGTGGGTTGTACGCCGGGAACTCTGGTTTTTTTCTCCCGCGGTTCCTTCCAGCCGTGTCGAGCCTGGAGGCTGAACGCGCTACGTCTGGCCCAAGCCACCGCGTCCTTGTCACATCACCGTACGGGATGCTAATCAGCGACTGGGTGTCTCTCTCTTTTGGGTGTATAACTCCGCGATGAGTGTGACAATCGGCGGTCACGCGAGGCGGTGTGCTGCTCATTGAGATCACGGTATTAGCAGCACGTGCGGCATTAATCTGGCCGCGCTAACGAGCAAGATGTGTCAAATATCAAGGATTAATTACGGTGTCGAGCCTCTCCGTGAAATTTCGAATGCTGTCGTTACACACACTCGGCGTCTTGCAGCTCTGCTGTTGCTGCTGCGGCGGCATGATTCCTTGACAATCGTGCGATCTTATAGAATCCTCATGAGCCTTATAAAAATGGCAAATCGAATAATAATGGAACACATTTGTGAGGCTTACCGAACGAGTGGAGCAATCTGGATTCTGCACGCGGTTTGATACAGCCACCAACCCCCCCCACCCACCACCACGCATGCTATCGAATTTTGTTCAAGAAAAGACAAATCTAATGTCAAATGAAATTACAGTGCCTTGCCTCGCAAACTCGAAATGCCAATCGACTTAGATGAAAATAATCCATTCAAGGATTACGTATAAATTGTGTGGAATAGGGTTGTTTCGATAGATTGGTGTTGCCGTAGTCCCATTGCTGGTGATGGCAGGAGAGAGAGAGAGAAGAAACGTGGGTTTGTCGCGCGACTGTAAGAAAATCTAACACGTCCAGAGGTTTCAAACCTCGGCTCGCCACCAGGAGGCGATACACCCAAGCTGTGGACTCCACCTGTTCCGTCTTGATAGGATAGAATGATATACATAGATGTTTATTATGTCCAGAGGCTGACCATCGTGCTTCGAAGAATCGCAAAGAAGAAGATTATTGCGGCAGAAAAATACCCAGCGAGCTTGCAAGCTCTTCGCGGGACTCCTGCGACACAACGAACATAGAATGTTTTTCCT
>JAZEWU010000023.1:5580283-5604707 GCA_036362915.1 Geotria australis | reverse complement strand
AACTGAGCCGCACTCTATTCTAAAAGCAATCTGCTTCTCAGCCGCAGAATTAAAGGCCTCGGCCAACATGAAACCGGCGTGGAGCACAATTCATTATAAATCTTCCCTATAAAATGTCTGCGGTCAATAAATCGGCCTGTTATGGATTCCTAGTAAGTCACTATAGGGGGTGAGTGGGGGGGGTTTGAGAACCGTTATAGTTTGTGTCCTGTTTAACATTATGTTTTGCACTTTTTTGTATTTTGGTAATTTATTGGAATTATTTGACCTGTTTATACAGTAGCGCACTGTATATTACTGTTAACTTTATGATATTGGCTTAAGTTTCATCCCTGATGCTGTAAATTTGTAAACTTCGTTGCATTATCTTCCGATTTTACTTATTTATTATCCTGCTCTATAGGTTAATTGGCCTGCGGATTGAATTGCCCCCGGTGCCCTGTGATGGACTGGTGTCCCATCCTAGGTATAGCCCTACCTTGCGCCCTGTCTATGCCGGGATAGGCTCCAGCTCACCGCAACCCTGTTTAGGATTATTCGGTTTCTGAAAATGGATGATTGGATGTTGGTTAATTCGCACGTTTGCAGCGCAGGAATCCCGCTTCCAGAGCTTGCAAGCTCACGAGGTATTTTTCTGCTGTGATAACAAACGTCTATCGTCTATCTCTTACGGGGTTGAACGGGAATGAGCAGCGGAGCCACAGACGTGTTTATCCGCGCTGTGTGGCGGAGGGGCGCGGCGTCTTCACCGAGTCGGTGCGCGGAAGAACGCGGGACCACAGCTGTTTCCAGCCACATAGTTGAGGCTCAAGCCTCGTTTCAGACGTTATAATGAGACGTTGTACTGTATTATGTCCCCCGCGCCATTAGCTACACGCCCCTAAACAAAACACGCGGGCTGCAAGTCCAGTCGTGTTCAACAGGAAGAGTGAAAGTTAAACAGTGCAGGGGAGTTTTCGTGTGCAAGGATTCGAGTTGTTTCATGGCCAGTGTAATGGTAGCCACTCTAGGTAATTGTCAATAGCCTGGGAATGTTTTGGGAGAGAAGCCAAGCGAAGCAGCTGATGGTTGCCCGCCTCACTTCTGCGTTGATTTATTCCAGAAACTCGCTTTGGTTTGTCACCGTTTAGTTTTTCCGACAGGTAAAGCCCACCCTTGTTGTTGGCAATTAAATGGGCCCTCTTACGTGTGGGAGCCTGAGCAGGCTTTCTGTATGTTCTGGTTGCCCTGATTGACTAATTGAAGGTGAGTTGATGGATGCAACAAGAGCCACTAGTGACGGAAGAGCAGGGAACGGAGGATGGGGGGGGGTACTTTATTTTTTGGTGAAGCATAATCAAACCTCTTGTCAAGGACCCTGATGAAGCTGATTGCAGTGACTATTGAAAACTTTGTGGGGTTTCTGTCTAACACACCGGTGTGCTGAAGTAGCAAAGTATTGACACATGCTGCTCGCGTGACGAAAACCTTACCGATTGGCTCTGGCAGATGGAGGTGTTTTTTTACGTGACCAAACACCAAAAAGGACTTTATTATCAATAATGTTGGTCGCAAAAAGCCTTCACGTGAACCGGCCTAGGTCCCCAATTCCTTCTGCTCCTCAAAAGCCCCCTTCACAGCAGAAGCCACGTGTCGAGGGATGCGTCGAAACTGCGATTCGATCTGTCAAGTGAGCCGGTCGAATTTTTACCTGGCATCCTGTGTGTTCGATGGCATCGACCGATCGTTAGTTTTGCGATAAATTTACACCGGCCGGCTCCCTCGGCCGCGCCACTGTCAAATCGGAGTGGCGCTCGCTGCGTTCGGTTGGCGAGAGTGTTCGCGAAGTTGACGGGAACGCGAGATGGTCCGTCTTGATTTCACGTGTTTTGGTTTTCGGTTTAAATCTGCTCGCTCGCACCTGGGTGGCCAATGGGTTAACAAAGTAGGCCGTTGTGCGCCCAAGGTTTTGAGCGATTGTTATCTGCCCTCTGACCCCCTGATATATTGTGTAACGGGATACTTCGCGAAGCGGCTAATTTGTGCGAAACGTGCAGCCGTCTCGAGACATGTCGACGAGACCGTCACGTCTCATTAATGTAATGTGCCCGTTAATTACGATGTTCTAAATTCGTTCGACAAAAAGTCTAAGGAAGTGGTTATGGTTTGTCTCAATGTGTCAACTGTTTAAGCTCACGTTTATACGTACTGATGATTACAACCAGTGAGTGATTGCCATGGGACCTTGACCATAGTCCTGGTTCACGTTTACAATTCACTCTTCATGCTGTAGAGGGGTCATGCTCAATAGGATGATTATAAATCTGGGCTAACGAAGTAAGCATGGGGGTGTTTAATGTAGGTTTTTACGGCTCAATGTATGGGAATCCCTCTCAAGAGCTGCTCTTTCAGAATATCCGTGTCGAGCGTTCCTCCTCTCTCCTTCGCGACGTTTCGCCTCCCTCGTTGTGAAGGGCTCATCGGGCATTCGCGAAAGACAGTGGAGGAATGGCTTGACACGGCTATCCTAAAAGAGCAGCTCCTTAGAGGTGGAGGTTAAGGCTACCAATCAGGTAACACGCCACATCGCTGCGGCACCCAGTGACTGTAAGTGGGGAAACTGTGACCGTGGGGCTGGTTGGTATAATATCCATCCATCCATTGTCAGAAACCGCTTAATCCTGTACAGGGTTGCGGTGAGCCAGAGCCTATCCTGCCAGACACAGGGCGCAAGGCAGGGCTATACTCAGGATAGGACGCCAGTCCATCACAGTGCACCGGGGGAAATTTGGTCCACAGGCCAATTAACCTATGCAGCAGCATGTCTTTGAACTGTGGAAGGAAACCGGAGTGCCCGGCGAAAACCCACGCGGACACGGGGGAGAGAACATGCAAACTCCGCACAGAGAGGCACCCGAGGCGGGAATCAAACCCGGGTACCTTCTGGCTGTGAGGCGGCAGCGCTACTCACCCGCGATGCCACCAGCGTGCCGCCGCTGGTTGTTATACATCGGAGTAAAGCGCTCCGTAGTGCGCGCGTGTAATAGACGCGCCGCGTGGACAGTGACCACGAAGCGCTCCGCAAAGCACGTCTCTGCTGCGCTGACGTTGACGTCGATGTTGACGGCCCCCCTCTTGTCGTGGGGAATTTTTTTTGAAAAGTGCCCGGCTGCTCTGTCGTCCTGTCAGGATTACGGTGACTCCTGTGACGACCCAGCGAGTAGGTGTTTACTGCCGCCGCTGCTGCTGGTACGTGTGTGATTTCACCGCACAAGTATTTATTGTTGATGTGCGGCTTAGGCAAGTACCACTGGCAGCATGCTGTTAACATTCTCAACCGGTGTCTCGTTCAGGAGAGATTTTTATTTTTATCAATAGCGGCAGTCTGTAGGTTTTCGGGCTGGATGAGTTTCTCTCATTTGCCCGAGGCTACGAAAGGTTTTTGGAGGCCCCGAGCAATATGCCAGATGAGGCCCGATCTCAGGCCTCCCCTCCTTAGATATTTCTCGGATGTGAGGCCCGGGGCAAATTACCGAACTTGCGACCCTCCTCTACCGAGGGTGTCGCCCTCCTGAGGTTCAACGAACCGGGACGTATCGCCTGAAGGGAGAATATATTGCAGTCGAAGTGAGAGGGAGAAATTTCGTGCAACAATATGTAAAATCACAAGGTAATACAACAGATTTACAGCATTCAATTGTGCAAGGATGAAACATTATCCATAATCATAAAGTGACCGGTAAAACACGGTATTACACAAGGCAGAAATGTCCAATAATTGCAACAAATAAAAAAACCGAATACATTAATTCCAATAAATTAGAGACAAAGAAGTGCAACAGTGTAACTGTGCTATGAGAATACGTTGAAGACGCTTATTGCAAAATAAACGGAAAGAGCATATGCAGCCACTTGAAACCACCTATCAATTGTTACAATTGCAGCTAGGAAAAAAATGAAATTCTAATTGGGATCTGAAGGTGGCTCATCGAAGGTAGCTTCAAGAAGATACTTCTGGGAAAATCAGGACAGGTGGCAACCCTGCTGTCCTTGAACCAATACCTTTGGCCCGTATTGAATCGTTGCCTCGGACGGAATGCTTTCGATCCTTTTAGGATAGTTGCTCTTCAGGGCTGTTCTTTTGGGATAGCCGTGTCGAGCGCGCTCTCTCTCTCTCGCTCCCTCGCGACGTTTCGCCTCCCACGTTGGAAGCATCGTCAGCAACCATCATGAATCGAGCCGTGAAAACCTACATCAGTACCGGGTGAAGTAAATGCAATGCCTGTGGGAGCATTTCGCCATCACTAGGGGCATTTGAAATGACGTGCATTCATTCATTGTCAGTAGTCGTTTAAACACGTAGTGGGTCACGGTGAGCCGGAGCCTATCCTAGCAGACACAGGGTGAATGGGTGCACTGTGGTAGGGTACAGTGTGGGTACTTCCACCTCTTCAAGGCGTCTGACCAGAATATCCATCGGACAAGGAGCTCTAAAGAAAGAAGGCCCTTCCTCCGTAAGGAAGCAATTGCAGGGCTGCAGCTTTACCTCCGCCACCGCCGATCTACTCTGGGTGGCTTTTACACTCGCCGAGTTCTACAACTGCACCTATAGTTCTCAACTCCGGTGTGAAAGCTCTTAGGGCATTCACCGCCTGTAAACATCGAGTAAGCCGATACCCTGATTACGACGTATTCATTCCTGGTATTTTAAAACGCTTTTCTATTTTTGGCTTCAACTTTTACATGTTATTTGTTGGGAGGTACTTTTTTGTTTTGTTGTTGTAATTGGTTCCTTAAAATGGCGAGTGCAAGTTTTTTCGAAGAAGCAGATGCCTGCCAAACCACATGCCATGGGGTTTACGGGGTTCATTAAAATCCCACGGGGAAAAAGAAAAAACCGGCATCGAAATACCGCTTGTCCGCATCGCCGGCCATCGCAATTTCAAGCCGCGAATCTCTCGCAGTTGCATCTGTCAGTGCCGCGATGCATATTTCCTGACATTCAATCATCAAGCGACGGGGACCTTCCCCTCCAGCGCAGGGTAAAAAAAAAAAACGCACGCGTAAATCATTTGGAATGCAACGCCAGTGCATTGCCGATCAACGTGAAGGACCGTGTCAGGGCCCACCTCTGCCGGGGATGATCAAATAGCATCGCGGGCCATCAGCGGCAGGTACGGCTGCCACCGGCTCGGCGATGCGGCCTGGGTGGTCCTCATCACTTCTGTCGGACAGCATTGCACTCTCGTGAATCGGCACCCCGTATCAGGTTCTTCTCTGCCTTCCCCCCCCCCTCATCATTCTGAATAATGCTCCAGGCAGCTTTTCCCAAGTCCGCCCCGTTTTGTTCCGTTATGGGCCATCAAGCGTAATTGCCGTCTGCGAGGCTGTGGCTCGCGGTTTTTTTTATATATATTATTCGAGCCCGTTCTTTCAGTCGCCTCTGCCGCCGCAGCGAACCGTGCCTTGTACAGTGTTGTGCAACGTACGGGAGCTGTGCTCGTACAGTGCCGTGCTCACACAGCCCCCCGTGATTCGCCGCCGCCCGGTGCCTTTAAACCGTAGCCAGTGGCAGTGAGTGACAGGCGCAAGAGGAAGGCCAGGGACTGTCAATCGTGGGCACTATGCAGAGAGGCGGGGTGCGTTGGGAGCAACAAAAAATACCATGCCTGCACCTGCACCGATATTTTTCAGGCACCTCTTGCGCTCACATTTGCACCGTCTTTTTCGATTCACGTGTGTTTTTGTGGTTTACGTGCGGAGCGACGGTGTAGCGCTTGGCGCACTGCGCTCAGAATCCAGCAGCCCGAGTTAGATTCCCGCTCACGGCCAACGCTTGTGACGATTTTCCTGAACCGGTCCTGGGGGCCTCCCCAAGGTCGACTCTGCCTCAGACGAGTATCTGGTGCAGTGTAAAAATAATTGCCACTGGGGAGACATAGACGGCCAGGTGTTGTACTGACCACCCACCCCCTCATGTGCCGTGCTGGTCTTTATAAGCACTATTAGCACTTGACCATACAGTCCGGTATCGTTGTCTTCATCTTTGTTCGACTAAACTATAGAGCTTGCGTGCACATGTGCCTAACTTTTTCAGGTTACACTTGTACCGCTTTTCACTGGCGTGTTTCGTTTTCCGACTGTAGAATGCCTCGTTCTGCCCGATATCCTAGATCGCCGTGCGACCGGCTAAACGGCTTACTCCGTGTAAAGTAATCGTAGTCATTAAAACATATCAAAATAAATGTAATTATTACTCGAAAAACTCCCTCGTACCAAAAAGCGGAATGCTCCTTGGCTAATTATCAACACCTGTGTCCTTGCGAGTGGCCTGGGATTGGCTGTTTGTGGACGAATGTAGTAATTGCTTGCCATTTCAATTTTCCTACCGGTTAGTATACGTTTGGAGAAACCCCCTCTGGATCGTGCTACTGTCAGTCATCTACACTCTGCTCTCATTACTACAAATTCAGTGCATGAGTTACATTATTTAAAACATGTTTTGTTGAATCGGCAAGCACGAAGAAATTCCACGGGAAGTCTTTATAAATACATTTAATTGCGTTGAGAATTTCCGAACCCGCTAAGCGTCTAATTTAATTTCGGACTTTGCACAAAATTTTAGTTTGTTTTTCTTAAACGTATGCTGTTTTAAATGTATAACTCGCATATTCTTCATTAAATGTTGTAGGTGTTTGTTCGAAGAGAAAATAACTCGGAGGCGCGAGGAAACCGCAGAGAGGTGGGGAGGGGGTAGGCAGCCGACGCCAACATTCTCCTGACACAAGGTCCTATATATGATAATGTTATGGGAAGAAACCGGAGAACCTGGACGAAACCCATGCAGAACAGGGGGAGAACACAGAAACTGCACACAGAAAGGCGCCCGAGACCGGAATCGAACCGCCTCGGGCAGGACCTTCTTTCTGCGAGGCGCGGATGTTACCACTGCATAGGCACCCTGCTATTTAACATGCGGTCCATCCTTGTGTGAAATAGTGCACGGTTGAGCACATCCTGTACATTTCTGCAGAGTGAACGATGAACACTTTTACGACGTTCACAACCTTCGTGATCGCCGTGTATATCCAAACACAAACGTGTACGGAGAAGCTCCAAAGAAAAGAAGGGTGACCAAAAAAGAGGCAACGATGAAAGCATAACGGAGTGCCTGGAAAATAGAATCTGTCGTGTGACAGAGAGTAGTTTGTCAAATGCGGTTTGTTATACGTCTGGTATCTAAAATAACGTTGCGGCACCGCGTGTTTTAACGACGCAGCAAATTGACGCTGCTGCCAAGGCAAGTTTTTACTCACTGTCAGCGTGCAGTGTCGTTTGTCCAACGTGTGCGATTCAAGGACAAAGATCCCCCATATAGCCTTAACGGACTGTAGGGTCAAGTGCCGTTAGCGAGCGCCTATAAAAACCGGCATGGCACGCGAGTGGGTGGGTGGCCGGCACCACGCCTGGACGTCTTTGTCTTGCCAGTGGCGATGTTTTAAAACGGCATCGGGTACTCATTTGAGACCGAGTCGACCGAGAAGAGGCCCAGGAGCGGTGCAGAAAATCATCACTGATGTCGGTGGCCGTGAGTGGGGAATTGAACTCGGGTCGCCGGGTTCGTAGCACACGAACACGCAGACAGACAGACACCGGTTTGGCCAAATATCCACCGAGCAGCTGGCAGCCGCTTGCATGCAGCGCGTTATCTCGCAGTCATCCGGTCAACATCGGCTATCTCACAGGTGTGAGAAAATGTTATTTTAAGCACGGGACAGGTAGGTGTCCCATGAGAGAACCGGGGGGAGGTAATATCGATTCCTCGCGCGTTTCATATAAGGCCGGTTCCGAGTTGCCAAGGGTGATTTGCAAAGGCGCAAAGTGAAGCGTAAAAAAACAACCCGAAACTGCGTGCTCAATAACTACGTACCGATTAATGTAGAATATACGAGGTTTAACCCTTTCCGGCAATGACAAAAAGTGTGAAGATCTTTAAACACTTCGAGGCCGAGCTGAAAGACAACGATGTCCAGAGGCTGACCATCGTGCTTCGAAGCATCGCAAAGAAGAATAAGAACACTAAATGGATTGCCGGAAAGGGTTAAACCTCGTATATTCTACATTATTTGTACAACGGCAAAAAAGGTCTAATAGTCACGTTCCGAGTCTTTATAATGCTGTAGGTTGTCACGGCTCGACGTATGAGAATTGCTGATGATGCCACCAACGTAAAGAGATGAAACGTCGCGAAGGGGAGGAGAAGGAGGAAGAGGAATGCTCGACACGGCTATTCCGAAAGGACAGCTGTTGAGAGCAATTCTGATTCTACTCTACTCAAATCCAGTTGAAGCGTCGTGCGTTAATAAGAACGAGCAAGAATGGCTGCAATTCAAAACATTTGGCGGTGGGACCTCCAAGCCTGCTTGATCGCACTGTCTGTGCCCGTGCTGAGTTTCAGCCAGAACGGTTCTCAATGCTCCGGAACGCTGTTCTGGGAATTATTTTGCCACCCAGCCACATCCATCTCGCCTTGTTTTGTGTCTCCTTTATATATATTTAAAAAAAAACCAACCATAGCTTGATTGTTGTTTCGCTGGAATCCCACGTACAGAGCTTGCAGGTTCACTGGGTATTTTCTGCTGTAATAATAAGCATTTATCTTTCTATAGGCATTATAGGCATCGAGGCAGAGGTGAAAGTAAGCCGGTACGGTATGGCGTATGCGTAAGAAAGTGGCCGAAGCATCCAGTACAGATCAGGTGGGAGAGTGAATCGTGTTACACAAACGTAACGCTAAGAAATTAAAGTAAGGTTTACCTCCACCTATAGGGATTAAATAATATTGGATCGTTGTGGATAGGCATAGATTTGTACTGCAGTGGCAGTGCCTTATGCCAATGGACCATACTCGGAGCCAGGCAAGCTCTGCAGCGTTCCGGAAAACATCGGTGTGTGTGTGTGTGTGTTTCCACTGGCTCTTTCCGAGATGGATCGGGCCACCAAGGCCGTAATGATCCCAAACCGAGTGCGGGAATCGAACTGGGCCGTTTTGATTTCTGCGGTGTCGACGCAGTCGGACATCACAGCGGTGCCAGCGTCTTGCCCCGCGTTTTCATTTGTCACAATTGGGACGTGTCACCAAGGAGGTGCAGTGCCAGGCAATCATAAACGAGCATTTAATGCTTAATTAACATCCCTGCTGCTCGCGGTGTGAGAAGGAGGGAACGACGCTCGCAGCACTCCGAGCGTTCGTCTGCGGTGCGATTATCGGCGCCTTCTTGGCGGCAGGTAAATGAAAATAATAAATGCTTACCGTAATCTCCCGATTATAAAATGGACTCCTTTACCCTCCCCCCCCGCCTTGCATTTTAAAGTGAAAGATGGAGGCCTGTATTGCTTTCCAGAGTGCCTTATAATACAGAGAATGCAGGAATTGTTTTTACAACCTGCTAATGAACATTATCTCGGTGTTAATTAGGGGTTATTTACTCCAGAACTTTGAATTAGATTTCCCCCAGTTCCATCCGGTGGTTGAAATTGCTCATGTAATTAATTAGATTTCTTGCCTGGCTTCTTGTCCCCATAGTTTTTCCAATCAAAACATCATATCCAGTCTCTTGTTTTCTCAGTACAGGTCCAAGAAATGTAACGTTACTTACTCTCATTATTTTTGATTGATTTTGCGTTTTGTATCTGCTGTCCGTAATACAGTTGAGAATTGCTCTCGCGAGAGCTGGTCGTTGGAGATTGCCGTATCGAGCGTTCCCCCTCTCTCCTTTTGCGGTTTTTTTCCCACCCACATTGCAGCCGTGAAAACCTGCATCAACACATTTGTTATTCATACTTTCTACTGATGTAGGTTTTCACGGCTTGATTAATGAAACCTTTCTCCGTACCTCTTCTTTCTGGACAGCTGTGTCAAGAGGGCTATCTCGTCTGCCGGGTAAATTTTTGACATCCTTCCTAAGACTCCATAGCATTAATTAACTTACTAGAGTATGTTTTAACAATTCAAACTTTTTCAAGTCTAGATAATTTATCGTAATTGACTTGATTTGGTATTTCAGCATGCGCTGAAGAAACTGGGTTTCCTGATCGGTTGGACTTTTTTTTAAAACAGATTTCAGAGAATTGTTGACTCATTTTCCCACAGCTTTATGCTGGTTCTGTGCGTGTTTTTCTAAGGAAAAGCCTGGATTGATTATTTTCGACTGTTGATGATTGCCATGTACGCGCTGCCAGTCACCGCGTTACTTGGAAATGTGCCCAATATAGCCGCAGAAAATAATTCTAATGACACGCTCGGTGGAAACTTTCCAAAATGTGTTACCCGATCCAATTACAAAGTGTTGTTTTTAATCAGAGTGACTAAATACGTATTGGGCTGTCGCACACGTAAAAATAAACTCTGCTTGACAACAGTAATGAGACACAGCACAAACATGGTTTTTCTTGCAAATTCTTACTTATTCGAAGTAATTTTTCATAGGCCACATTGACCGGTGATAGTGCATTTGCATAGTGCACCGGCGAATGGAGGATATCCAGCACACGGTTACAATTCGACTCGTGCACCGTCGCAAAATAGCTCGAGTCCCACAGTGGACTTGCAATCCAGGGGTCGCCGGTTTGACCTCCCGGCGCGGCAGTTGACATGATGCGGCAAGGGTCTCAAATCCCCCCTGACTTTCCAACCGGGCGTATAAATGGATTCATCGCAGTTATATTGATGTAGGTTTTCACGGCTCGAAGTGCGATGAGAATTGCTCGTGAGAGCTGCCTTTCAGAATAGCCATGTCGAGCGTTCCTCCGTTCTCCTTCGTGACGTTTCGCCCTCCACGTTGTGGCGGCAGCATCAGGCGATTCTCACCACAGTTAGTCAATCAGCAGGTCGCTTGTGGTGAGGTCCAGTGTGGGTCCTCCCCCCCTCTCTACAAAGGCAAGCGCTTGAAATACCCAATAGCGGGAGGCCCTTGAGCCAGCAATTGCAAGGCCTGTACCTTTACCTTTTAATATTTTAAGTGTTTAAAATATTTCTGGCAGATTCCTTAAGAAAGTTGTTAAAGTAGATTCGTAAAAAGACACTCGAGTTTTGTGTTTGTTCGCAGAGTATGGATGTGCTCACACACAGAGCTCAGCTGAGCCGAAGTGCCAGATATAATTGAGTTGGTGAGTTACAGAGGCGTGGGATGGGGGCCGGTGGCACGAGCCCAACAGATTACACACGAATCCAGACAGTGGCAACTTGGGTGCGTGTGGCAGCTGGCTCTGAGAAAGACAATCTGCAATATATTTTTGGCAGAACTCAAAGTGGAATTTTAATCGCGCTAAATCGAGCACAACGCTTAAAGCTTTTAAATAAAAGTGTGGGTTTCATTTTTTTTACATGAACGTGCGTTGAAAGAGCTCGTTTTAATATTTCATGTACAGTTCCATTTGTGCGGTTGAAGTGAGGCCTATTGATAATGCGTGTTTTATCGAGCCACAAAAATGCAATTGAGAAATGTGATTTATGGTTGTGGGGAGAAGGATTGAACGGTTGAATATATCTCAAACTTATACCTTTTCAAGGAATTGTCCTCTTAGGGCTGTGTGTGCAACGGCAACCTTGATATCAGTGAAGTGCCGTGTAAAACATGTACAAATTATTCAATGTACCATAATGAAAGTCCTCTGCTGGTGATTCTTATAAAACAGCTTAAGGCAGATTGTTTCTCAACCGCGTCAATAAATACAATCTCCCGATGTAAACATCATTTCTTCGGTTCTCGTTGGCACCAGTTTAATTATTAAAACCATTTGAACCAGGTCGAGGCCTGTCGTCACCTGTTCAAGTATCCTTCTCGTACAAACATCATTCGGTTTAAGCCGCCTTTTGGCACATTTTTGACATTGTGCAATTCCAGGTGGCCGTTGTTAAATTTGAAAAGTGACGCCTTTGAGATCGGTCCAGCATCCACACTTAATCTGGCTTTGCGAGACCGTGTCGCAATATCACCCGCGTTCTCGAACGAAAAATTACCCAAGTCTGGGCCCTTGCGGTCGGTAACGCACGTACCATCCGTGTATTACGGCACCCGCCCCGGCCAGTGCCATCAGCCCAACACTCCTTACAACCCACTCCGTCAAACCGTACAAGGAAACCTCCTCATATCAGCAGATACTCAAATAATCGGCTTCACTCCTCGAGGACAGATATCGATGTGTGCCGTGACGGCCACCAAAGACTGATGCAAGTTTAATTTTAAACCCTCCGGCCCGCCCGCCTGCTACTTCACCTCCCCCTTTCTCTCGCTCTCTCCACCATTCCGATATTTCACCCTCCCGTGAGTATGTCAAAGATATATGGCATCAAGATGCTCTTTAATTCGTCTCCTCTTGGCCAAGAAATTCCATTTCAAGCAGGACGTAATCTGCTCTGCCACGCGTAATGATGTGCCGTCTGAAACGTACTACAGATTCCTTTCTGAAGATAAGAACCACTTCATGATGAAAGTGAGACGTTATCATATCCCCTTATGTGGCTTTTTTTTGTCCACTTTTCAACTAACCTTGAAAGCCACGATGCATTAGCGTCGTCTGTCCGTCTACCCGTCTCGGGGCGCTAACTCTCGCGAAAAATGATCCAATATGAATGAACCCTCAGCGTAAAGTTGCGTTGCTATTTAAAGGCTTAACTCTCTCTTGATATAATAATAATTAATAATAATAATAATTCAATTTATATAGCGCCTTTCACCCGAGGGTCACAAAGCGCTTTCACGGCTCTTAAGGGCGGCTCTTTTGGGGGTGGCCATGTTAATCAGGAACAATTCGACGCAACTATCCCAATACGTCAACTGTTCCGAGCAGTTCTCCGACTTGACTCTAAGGAAAACTGGCAAAAATTGATCAAAGGCTGGCCAAAAAAACATCAGATGCCCCAGCGCAAAAAGGACTCCAGCAAACGCAACCTGACAGATTCCCCATTGCCTTCCACGTGACATACGGCTGCTGGAAAGCGTCACAGACTCTGTGTACATGCCTGGTACATCACAAATTGGTAATTAGTTACATTTATTGAGGAGAACTCCGCCGAATCACAACAACCATTTGGGCCCTGCTCGGTATGTTGAAGCCATTTCCTTATCGCGAAATACTTCTTGCGTGTGGGAGGAATCCGGAGTGCTTCGAGAAACCCCGTGAATACCTACCGAAGGATAAGACTAAATAATTTGTACGGATGCGTGAGCAAACTTCTTGCTGTACTGCTCTATATCGATCGTCCACTTCTGGATAAAGTCCTCCGCCTCCCCACCCACCACCCACAGATGCCACATGAGTGCTCTTTTATCATACTTAACTGAGCTGGTCAGTGTCGGAGTGTCGGGGGTAGAGGTGGGGCGGTGCAGTTCCATTCCTGATATCACTCGCCACGAATATTAACCACGGCCGGGAATCAAACTCAGGTTGCCAGCTTCTCTGTGCGGTCTGCTAACCGCCACACCCAACCCGCTCCATGTATTAAACATGCAATGCGCGACACTACAGTTCGTTCTACCGACGCTCACCTCCAGAGCGAAGGTTTTTAACAGGAACGTACTATTTTGGCCGACTGTTATTTATTTGACGGTTGCTCTTCCGAGCTGTTCCATTCGGGATAGCCGTGTCGAGCGATCTCCATCTCTCCCTCGCGACGTTTCGCCTCCCGCGTTGGGGGCATCGTCGGGCGTTACGTTATTTATTTGGTTGTTTACCAACAAATGCTTCCCCCGGCCACTGCTCCCAAACACCGCCCGTCTCGTGCACCCAATCAGTGCCGTGGACTCTATGTAGCTCATGACACAGTCGACGCGTGCCGAATCGTCTTCTGAGTTTCTTCGCCGTGCGAGCGCGCATCTCGACGGAACAAAACGTGCGGGCAGAGTTTCGAATTCGATTCGACTCTTCGAAGCGCGATGGTTATATGACAGTTTCCCCATTGCAACAAGTTCTTCTTTAGTTGCAGACAGCCCTTCAACATTTACAGATATAATAGTCAGTGCTGGCCTTAAAGGTGGCGGGCATTGACCTCTCTTCTTGCGCCAGACTGAGGGGCTTATGCCATCTGTTGAGCTTCTGGATATCGTTGTCTTTCAGCTCCTCGGCTTCGAAATGTTTGGTAGAATTTGCAGGTAATGCCAAGTATTACTTGACAGGGATCGCGACGTGAACGCTCCTACCTTGATCCCCGGGCCTAGTTTAGATCGCAAGTGACAACTTCGTGTCCGCAGGCATAGCAGGCACCAAATGAGGCTTACGGAATTCTGTAAGTTAGAGGGGGGGGGTTGGGGGAATAAAAAAAAAACTAGAGTTGAGCAAGAGCCATAGGAGGTAAAGCGGAGTCGTTTAGAATTAAAAGTGACGTATTTTACTTTGATCTCCGCGTGCGCAAGTCTGCGAGAGTAAAATGAAAGTGGAAACGGGGGGGGTTTCTTGTTTCTGCGAAGTGAGGTTTTCTCTCGGCACCTCTTTCTGGATAGCAGTGTCGAGCATTCCTCCTCTGTCCTTTGCGACGCGGCGCCTCCCACGTTGGAGGCATCGTTAGTCAAGTGTCACAGAGGAAAGACCATAAATACTCTATACCGATCACGAAAGAGCAGCGGTTGAGAGCAATTCTCTTTGATTGAGCGGCGAAAACCCACATCGCTACGTTTCTCCGATGCGCCGCGAGGTGTTTGGCACGATGTCCGACGTTTCGAACCACGTGCCGGGAGCATCTGCTGGAACTTCTCCAGGACACACGTCTCCTCAGAAGCTCCACGACATAACCACGAAACCACGACGCAGTTGTGCGTTATATCGTCCGCAGAGTGTCGTGTTCTGGCCTTGCGTGTGTGGGGAGTTTTTTTAGTTTTTAAATAGAGGATATATTTTGCAATTTGATTTCACGTCGCACCATTTCTCAGTCGGTCCGTAGGGGGTATCTCCGGCCGTAACCTTCGCCGTCAATTCTCCGATAGCCTCGCGTGGCTCGTAGCGTATTTTCTACTCGGTCTGCGGCATACAGAGCGCGGCAAATGGGCCGTGCCAAAAGGGTTCCCGCGTGGACGAATCGATACGGGCCGAGCAACTTTATTAAGGCCCCTGCTAGTGCACTGATGGAGCAGTTCTTCGCATCGCGAGTTTATGAACTATTATTATAGCCGGGGATTATTTTAGCCCGCGTCTGGGCGCAAGCTCTCGGCCGCTCGTTAAAATAAACCGAGCTAATGAACTTTACGCGTTAATACGCGCGTAATCCCTGAGGATTGTGTTACGCGGAGCAGCGCCGTTTGCGACGGAGGAAACTAAGTGGGAAGCAACTGGGGCGAGAGAGAGACAGCCTTCAGAAACCAGATAGAGAACTAGAGATAGAGAGAGCATTGTGACTGTGTGTTTCCGCACAGTGCAGAGAGAGCATCTCACTGGCACTACGCTTCAAAAGCGCCGCGCTACAAACCCAGTGACACGAGTTTGATTCCCGCTCACGGCCCAACGCCAGTGTTGATTATCTGAACTGGTCCTGGACCTCCGCCAGGTCGACTCGGCCTGATGAATACCCGCTGCGATTTGTGAACACCGACCGCCGCAACCACAACCGCAGTTCGCCACTAAGTGGCGGTGACATCACCACGGTGCCTTTGCCAGGCCAGGTGCATCTTGAAGCCACGCAGAGTATCAACGCCACCAGTACAGAGACAGGCGGCGGGGCGCGGTGCTGCCCACCCATCCTCTCATTTGCCATACCGGCCTGTCGAGGCTATCCGGGGGATCTTTGGCTTTTGGCTCTCTTCCTTACCTGCGCCTTCATAGGAACATTTATTCCTTCCTCTGGCTTGGACTGTTGGTGCGGGTCAGTGGTGCCGTGCCGAGACGTTGGCGCTCTCTCCCGAGCTGCATCTGCTCGGGAACGTCTGTTCCCTCCTTGCTTGTTGGAGAATTATCAGTATTTTTTCTGCTGTCTTCATGTCATATGTCCTATAATTTATCGATATTGCTTGACTCTCAGTTAATCTGTGTTGATGTTGTTGACGTGCCGTTCTCTCCACAGCCTCGTGCAGCGCTTTGCGAGCCTTGGGTGAAAGGCGCTCTATAAATGCTATTATTATATTGTCTAGTTTTCAGCGCGGGTAGCTTCCCAGTGTTTGTCGGCACTCGTGCTGATTCGGTGCGCTGGCTCCCAGGCGTGCGGCGCGCACGTGCGTCGATTACGTGCGTTGGCTCCCAGAGGGAGGGCTCGCGTTTCCTGGCCGGTGTCCGTCTCTCTGTCTCCGCGTTCATCCCGACACCGGTTCAATAGCTTGAACGAAAACCCGCGGACTGACCCGCCTGGCATGATTGGTTTTAATTAAGTGTGATTTTTGCGGCTCGATGCGTAGAGAATTTGCTCGCAAGAGCTGCTCGTTCGGGATAGCCGTTGTTGAGCGTTCATCCTCTCACCTTTGCGACGATTCGCCCGATGAGGGGAAAATAGAGGAGGAATGCTCGAGATGGCTATCCTGAAAGAGCAGCTCTTGAGAGCAATTCTAATAAATAAGTATTCTATTGGGTTTACAATGCATTCTGCGGAAACTACATGTTATTGATATGTATACTGTACCACGCATATGTCATTCCAGTCATAGAAGGGTTGGTGAAGGAGAGGTTCCCGATACCAGTTCAGATTTCGTACGCCACTGATAATAACCTTGGCTACAAATCTAACCGAGGCAGCTGCGCTTTTGATAGCAGCATGTCAACCACAGGGCCACCACTCTATTGATTTATAGCAGTAAGATAATATATGATTACAGCTTTTAAGGCATCTGAGAGTTTTTTGTAGTTTTTTTTTATTATTTCTAATATCTCAAAGATGAGTTTATTAATATTTGATATTAATGTTTCACACGATGCCCGCTAGGTGGGTTTACCCAGCCGGTCTGGGTATCAACTAAGATGAATGCGTTTAATAATTTCCTGCTACGTTAAGTGGAGGTATTTGTCTAGGACTGGAGGACTTTTCACCGACGCCGAGCTGAAAGACAACGACGTCCAGAAGCTGACCATCATGCTTCGAAGAATCGCAAAGAAGAAGACCGAGACAAAATATATGTACACCAACCACACTTGTACAAGTGCCGCGTGGGCTTGCGCGTCCCACCTTAGCGCACGCGATCACATCGATCGCGTTCCGCGCCGTTGAATTCCGACCACGACAAAAACTCCCATATTGGGCACTCAATCTTCTCAACATCCCATGTGACTCGCGACGGGGCACCCCGGCGTTCCCACCCAGACTCCGAAATCTGCCACCGGCTCGGGGCTCCGCAATCTGCTCGCGATACGCGCAGCGCCGATTTACGCGCCGCGGACAGGTGGCGAACGCCGTGCGAGGGGGGGTGCTTTGTCCGGCGGTTTACGATTTACGGTCGGGGCAGCGTGGCCGTGAGCCCGGGGGGGGGGTCAAGGGTGCGGCCCGCTCGCCTGCCGGTCGACCTTTTGTCGCGGAGGTCGGCGGGCTCGGCGGCAGAGCGAGAACCGAGAGCATCTTTGCCGATGTGCCGCCAGCTGGCTCCGACCACGCGGCGCCCCGTGTCCTCGCTGTGGACGAACTCGTAAACTTGGACATCTCCTCCCGCACCACCGCCCCCCACTTATTTTGGTGGTCTTCTTCTTTGCGATTCTTCGAAGCACGTTGGTCAGCCTCTGGGCATCGTTGTCTTTCAGCTCGGCCTCGAAGTGTTTGGTAGAATTCGCAGGCAATACCAAGTACTACCTGACAGGGATCGCGACGTGAACGCTTCTACCTTGACCCCCATTTTGGTGGTGAAGAAGGTAGAGGCGCACCCTTGCAACCGGCGGAATGACCTCCGCTTAGGGGTGAAAGTAACTGAGATTACTTATCGGTACGGTTGTGTCGAAACTGCCACCCCACCCCTTTCCCCCTTTACCATACCGAATGCTTTGGCCACTTATCGGTATACTGTACCGGACCGGACTGGCTTGCTTTCACCTCTGCCTCCGCTCGAGTGCTCGAAGAGAGGCCCGTTACGGGGTATTTTGGCCTACTCTTCCACGCTCGCCAAACGTGTTGCAATGGGTTGGAGTGGCCACACTTTACCCCGCCACATGTGACCTGCCGAGCGAATAACGGGGCTGGGAGTTTAAAGCAAGCCTATACGGGCATGTATGGTCCGGTACAGTGTACTGGTAAGAAAATGGCCAAAGCATTTACAAATGTACGTGAATGTCGGGTTTTAAATACCGCGACCATGTACAGGATTAAGCGGTTTCTGAAAATGGATGGATGGATGTGGGTTGAAAATCTACACAACAGCGAGCCGAGCGCCGGGCGGCTAAAACTCAGCAACCTGGCGCGGTCGGGATCAAAGATGATGCCCCAGCCAGTCACCTCAGTCAGTCAGCCCCTCGCACCAGCGTCTTCTTCTTCTTTGCGATTCTTCGAAGCGCGATGTTAAATTACAGTTTCCCATTTTCTTACACAGCCCCTTGCATTTTCATTGAACTCCGCAAGGTCTTTTGAGCTGCGTCTGTCCCATGATGACCTGTCCGCGAGCCTTTGACACTCTGCTTGGCCTCAAGGTGCACCTGGCATGGGACAGGCGCTGTGATGGCGTCACCTGACGTCACTTCGTGGTGAACGGCGGTTGATGCTGTTGTTGTTGTAATACGACCGTACCGGGAACAAATGTAATTGAGTTTCACACCTGGCTGTTGCCAATTTATGCCGCTGGCTTGACGCAATATTTAATGAACTTGCGGGCATCCCGCCGGGAGATGGAATCGAATCGGCGGTTCTCTAGATTGCGAGTCCAGCGTGTGCGACCATAGTAGCCACCCCCCGACTGTTTAAATAACGGAAATAAAATCCGCCGCTGCTTGTTTGCGAGAACAGGAGCATCGTGTGGCCTCGTTGCTGGAGCCGGGAATGTCTCATCTCGCCAAAAAACATACGGAGCAAAAAAAAAGCCGCTTTAATCTCTCGTGCGAATGTGTTATTTTACACTGAAAATAGCCAGATGGCCATATTGGTTATTTGCTTATACCACTAAGAGAAAATACGTATTTCGATTAAAAATTCCATCATGATCCACGGTCAATCCACTGCTGGATGAATGCCTTCCAAGCCACTGTTATCACTTGTGTTTTTAATAATGATTTAACGTCTGCGATTGTGAAAGTTATAACTCTTTTACCTTATCACCCATTGCCTGTAAATGCCAGAAGATAATCCTAGCAGGGGTGCGGGAAATTCCACGCAGAAGCGATTCACTGTTCTCCTTTTAATCTCATTTGTACGTATAGTTCCTTTCACCCAGAGGTCCCAAGGCATTGCAGGAAACCGCAGAGAGGTGGGGGGATGCAGCCACGCGGTTAGGCGGCGCCAACCCACCAGATACTGCATCTTAAATTGTTATGTTATCGGCAAATTAATGAGTGTTTTTTTTTGTTATGGGATGAAACCGGAGAACCCGCAGGAAACCCATGCAGAACAGGGGGAGATCACACACACTTCGCACAGGAAAGGCGCCTGAGGCGGGAATTGAACAATCTCGGACAGGACCTGTCTTTTTGAGAGGCGCAGTTATTACCACGGCATTATAGGGGGGGGTTGGTCTGGGATAGAGGGCAGGACTACGTCAGATAGCATTGCTGTTAACCATGTCCCGGAATTCAACTGAGGTTGCCAGATTAACAGCTCGGTGCGCCGATCGCTGCTCCGCCGCTCCCCGCATTTTACATGCGGTATTACTGCTTTTCATCTCATTTTTCAAGCAGGTGGTCTCCGAATAGCAATTTTCCCTGCGACTGCACTATTTATCCGTTATAATTATACCGCATGAATAACGCACCGCTGCCGGGATTGATTATAGGGCACGCTAGACAGGTTTGGGCTGATATTTGTGCCACAATTTTATCAGCGATCGCATTTGCAGAGCATTTGTCTCACTGTTGTGTAACTCGTTGAATAAATTGCCGGCATACCTATCTATCTATCTACCTACCTGCCTTCCTGCCTACCTATCTACCTACCTGCCTTCCTGCCTACCTATCTATTGACCTTGGTACTCTGAGCAGTAAGCTTCATTCGCAATACTTTAGTTAATAAACGGACATTTATCTTTCTACCGTGCATCTACGCTCCCCGGCTGGGTCAGTTCCATATTTTTTCAATTTTTCATTTTCGCCGCGCGAAGATGGGAGATATTTCACCGTTATACGGGGTCTCGGGGAAGAGTGCCGTGGGTGGGTGGGTGGGGGGTTTGTTTTGGAGTCGGAACGAGATTGGCTGGGGAGCCTCAACACAGAAGGAAAGTCTCGTGCGCGGAATGTCCTTGGAGATTGTTTGAAACTGGGAGCTATTAGCTAGTCCTCTGGCACGGGGTGCAGATGCCGTACCATGGACAGCTACCGTTCCGTGGCAATAGCCTTCTTACCCGCGGTGGTGAAATGTCGTCTACGTCGCCTAGTACACAGGAGGAGCTGGGTTCGATCCCGACCCTTCGAATTCGATTCGATTCTTCGAAGCGTGATGGCTACACGACAGTTTCCCCATTGCAACAAGTTCTTCTTTAGTTGCAGACAGCCCTTCAACATTTAGAGATATAATATAGTCAGTGTGGGCCTTAAAGGCGGCAGGCATTGGCCTCTCTCCTTGCTCCAGACTGAGGGGCTTCTGGCGTCTGTTGAGCTTCTGGACATCGTTGTCTTTCAGCTCCTCGGTTTCGAAGTGTTTGGTAGAATTTGCAGGTAATACCAAGTATTACTGGACAGGGATCGCGACGTGAACGCTTCTACCTTGATCCCTACCCTGACCATGCGTGTAAACAAGTAGTCTGCGTGCTGTCCCCGTGGTAGTGTGGAGCTTTCTCCTGGGTCCTCCAGTTTTTTCCCCTTTACGTTTAGAAACATCCGTCTGGATTTTTTGGCTGCTACTATCTATTGTTTCGGTGAGCCGGAGCCTATCCCGGCAGACACAGGGTGCTAGGCAGGGCTATACACAGGATGGGACGCCAGTCCATCACAGAGCAATGGGCCAGTTAACCTATGCAGCAGCATGTATTTGGACTGTGGGAGGAAATCAGAGTGCCCGGCGAAAACCCCACGTGGACACGGGGAAAACATGGAAACCCCACACAGAAAGGCACCCGGGCCGGGATTCGAACCCGGGTGGTTCTTGCTGTGAGGCGACAGCGCTGCTCACCACGCCACCGTGCCGCCCACTGAATAACGACAACCGACGTTGACTCGGGGTGAGGGAGCGGTTGGAACTCATGTCCAAGGGATTCTCGCCGGTTTGTCCTGCGCCTCATTTCCCCCGGAGGAAATGACGGCGTTGCTTCACAGGAGATGCACTTCCCAGGAATGTCGTTGTTTACGTCGCGCCGTGGATCGAGCGACGTTATGAATGATCGTTCCGGGACCCCGAGCGAGGGAAGCCGTGCGGCGCAAAGGTGTGGCTTGTAAAAACAGATTCTTTTTTTTGCTTTTACGAAAGTAACCGCCTAATGATTTTTCCGCATCCTCAGAACCCGCGTTAATATCGCCCTCGTCTCCAAACGCACGAAATCAAAACAGTTTGAATCGCGCCTCGATTCGTTCGATTCGTTAGGTTGTAACCCAAGTGGTGCAGGGTGGCACGGTGGCGCGGTGAGTAGCGCTGCCGCCCTCACAGCAAGAACCACCCGGGTTCGATTCCGCGGCTCGGGTGCCACCTTTCTGTTTGGAATTTTCATGTTTTCCCCGTGTCCGCGTGGGTTTTCGCCGGGTACTCTGGTTTCCCCCCAAGGTCCAAAGACACGCGGCTGCATAGGTTAATTGGCCTGCGGACTATATTTCCCCCGGTGCCATGCGATGGACTTGCGTCCCATCCTGGGTAGAGCACTGCCTTGTGCCCTTTGTCTGTTGGGATAGGCTCCGGCTCACCGCGACCCTGAATAGGATTTAGCGGTTTCTGATAATGGATGGCTGGAAGGTCACCCTGGTTTGTGCCGAGTTTGGCGGTGGTTTGATGACGTGGTGATCACGGTGGTGACACCCACCTGGGAAGCAGTACAGCACGTGGGTGTTTTTGACACTTCGAGGCCGAGCTGAAAGACAACGATGTCCAGAAGCTGACCATCGTGCTTCGAAGAATCGCAAAGAAGAACAAGAGGCCATCTGTGCTATGTTTGAATTATGGCACCTAAAGCAATTGGCCTTTCTCCGTTTCCTCCCGCGTGAATTAGCGCCGGTGTAAGAATTTGGCGTAACTTCACGAGTGTGGCCTTCGTGAGAGGCATTCGTGGAAACACGACATTCAAAGGCGAAGCGATTTCCTGCCCAAACGTGCTTCGGGGGGGGAGGGGGCGGTGCTAATCTCCTGTTCAATAAATAAAATCACAAATACCATTCATACCTCGAGAGAGAAACACATCGTGGCGGATGGGCACGCACGCATCGCGAATGAAACCCACACAAGTCAAAAATCCCCCGTGGAGCCTAAGCAGACTGTAGGGCTAAGTGCCGTTAGCGAGCACCTGTGAAGGTCGACACGGTGCACGAGGCGGTGGGTGACCGGCACAACGCCCGGACACCTTTGTCTCCCTAGAAGCAATATTTACAAACCGCACTAGGTACTCATTTGAGGCTGAGTCGACCTAGGGAAGGCCCAGGACCGGTTCAGAAAATCGTCACTGGTGTTGGCCATGAGCGGAATTCGAACTCGTGTCGCGAGCTTTGTCGCCCAGCGTGCTAGCCATTGAGCCACCGCTCCCGAACAACCACATCTGTTGTTCGCCACTAAGTGGCGGTGACGTCACCACGTCGCCTGTGCCAGGCCATATGCACCTTGAGGCCACGTGAAGTGTCGAAAGCTCGTCGACAGGAGGTCACGGGACAGACCCAGGTGTCACGGGCTGCCTGACCGAGATGACTGGCAGATGCACCACCTGAGCTCCCTACCGTGCCAACTTGCTGTGATTTGGCCGCTCGGCACTCGGCTCGCTATTGTGAGCGTCGCTCCTCCGCCCTCCGTTGTTGCTGGAGGGCAACTGCCTCCAACCACACACACGCACGCACGCGGAGACTGAGAGCGGCGGTTGTGGCTTACTCATTTCCACAAACACCGAGCACGTGTGCCGCACGGCCGCTCGTTCGAAACGGGTCACCGGACATCCTGAGCTCATAACCGCGTCAGAGCGTGGACGCTGGGGTGGAGGTGGGTGGATGTGGAAGCTGGCGGGGGAGATGGAAGAGCGGGGGGGGGGGATGGAAGAGAGGTTGGCAGAGCCGGCCAGGCGTCAGCCGCCAGTCCTCCAGGTGCGTTGTAGTCCGCGTGGCTGTCATCATCGTGCCGAGGCGCGCGGTGACCACAGCGGGACCCCTCCGTTTGTTTACCGATTCGCATTGTGTTTAATTTTTGCGACGGGAAGCTGGGGCCCGAGCTGTCGGGGCCGAACGCTCGCCCGAAACAATTACGCTCGAGGGGATTTCGTCGGTTCGGTTTAAAATAATAATAATAATGATATATATTTCGAGCGGGAGTTTTTTTGTTGCTTCTCTTTATTATTACGTACGCGTGAGCGTGATTTATAAGCGACGGTGTTTTTTCCTTTGTTTGTATTCGGTGAGATTTATGTGCCCCCCGTATCGGAAGTTTACACGAGAAGTGCTAAACCGTTTGGCACCGGTCGCCTTCCGTCTCGAGTCACGTTTCTGTTCGTTTTGCCCCCAAACCACGAACTCGTCGGCGAGTGAATTTCCACACGGCAGTGAGTAAACCTTACTTTTGTACCGATGTAGGTTTTCACGGCTCGATTCATCAGGCCTGATGTTCCTTCCCCAACGTGGGATGCGAAACGTCGTGAGGGAGCGCGCTCGACACGGCTATCCCGAAAGAACAGCTCTGAAGAGCAACCGTCAACCTTACTTTTGTTGTTCATGTTTCCTGGCTACTTATTCATCGATACGATTGAGATATAATCTAAGATTTCAGAATAAAAAACATGGATTCCAGCTTTTCTTACTTGTTTACCTTTTTTCACTAATCTTTAAAAAAATCCATGTTGTGATATCAGTCAGTCAGTCAGTCATTTTCTAAAACCGCTCAATCCAATACAGGGTCGCGGTAAGCCGGAGCCTATCCCGGCAAGCAAAGGGCGCAAGGCAGCGGATCACCCAGGACGGGACGCCAGTCCATCGCATGTTGTGATATCAGTGTCACATAATTTGTTGAAGAATCCATAAGGAACTCAGGCAGAATATTGTCAATTACCCATGCTAAAGAACTACTTCTGGAGGGATTATATTCTTCGGCTGGCCTGGGAACGCCTGGGAATCCCCCAGGAAGAGCTGGAATCTGTTGCTGAGGAAAGGGATGGTCTGGTCCACTCTGCTTGGACTGCTGCCACCGCGATCCTCACCAGGACAAGCGGTTTAGAAAATGGATGGATGGGGGCGGCAC